>NTHP01000201.1:535663-552886 GCA_003416845.1 Oplegnathus fasciatus | reverse complement strand
GTTAGAGGAAGTTTTGCTTCACACCACCAAACAAGCAGCTTAAGTAGCAAAATAGCCAAGTTCAGGTTAGCCGTGTAATCAATCCCAACATTTGTACTGGACTTTGAAAGTGATATTCAACTGTCTCAAAACCAAGGAGGGTTCACAACCTGTCTAAATTTGTTCACCTTGGTATGAATTATCTATAAAATCACCACAGTCTCGGTAAGGTATAAGTCAACCTTTGAACCTCTTAAGTTTGAAAGTGAAGGCTTTAAAGGCTTTAAAAAAACAACAACATTTCAGTGGTATGGGCTGAATGTTTGACACAGGAACAGTAAGGATAAAAAGCACTTGATTTTAACTTGACTAACTCAACAAGCTAAAGTTAGCTAGCTAGCTATCTTAGCTAACGGTAATTAGTGCAAGCTAGCTCTTATACGCCAGGGCAGTAGTTACCGTTTATTTGTAAACATGTAAACTACCAGGCCCGGTTCTAGACTGCTTTGATTGGGGGAGCAGTAAGAGATGTTGATTGGTCACCAACTGCTGCTGTGTTGAGTACCCCAGAGATGACGTTTTTTTGTAGGCCAACCCTGACGTTAGCATNNGCCGTGGTTCCATCGGCAAAAGTCTAATGGGATTCTACCTCTGTACTGACGCAGAAAACAAACTGTGGCCATCAAAGGCTTGATGACACATACAGCTTATGTTCAACAAAATAATCTTCACAAATTATCACCACCCATTCAAAAATCCCATTGACTTTGAGATGATAGAACCCTGTGGGTAAAAAATAATAACCTATTTCCGGAGTTCAGTTGTTACTGGGGCACTCTACGAGTGTTCTTTAGGACTGTGAGCTATAATGTGCACTGTTTGATGTTATCTAAAACTAAAGTCACAGAATCTAATAATACATAAGCTCATATTGTATTTAATTTTAAACCCATCTCCACCCCCTCTTATAGGAGCACAACTTTATTTATGTTATATCTAATTATCTATTCTTACATGGACTGGTATATTAAAAATAAGCTATCTGCCTTAATCCAGTAGAGTTTTCTAGTCTANNTAACATATTTTCTATTTAAATGTGAAGCTACAATGTAACTGGCATTGTCAGTTTTAAATTTTAAACCCACCTCCAACTATTTGGGATATTTGGAAGAAGCAAGAAGCCATTGATAAACTCAGAAATAGCAAATGAGCTGGTAGACCACAGAGACCACTGTGGTGGATGACTGAACAATTCATTTATTTGTGAGAAAATGTATGAATTTATTTTATAATGCCTTCATAAGAGGAGATAATATGCTGTAAGATAATACTAACCAACTGGACATTGGTGGATATTAATCTTCCAAAGGTTACCCCATCCTTCATGAGAGGTTTATTAAATAAATATTTTATAAATTATAAAATAAATCAAATTTTAACCTTCAGTCCAACATCTTTCAGGAAGGATGGGATAGCCGAGCCTTTGAAAGATTAGACCTGTCAGCTTGTGTATCTGGAGAATGGCCCAGTGCCGCTAACGTTAACTATCACATGATGACTGTAAACATAGTACGATCTAATAACAACAGTACACACATCAACCAACTACAACTTATCTGCTTCTGGGGAAGTCTGGGGTATCATGAATTGAGCGTGTCAGTCTCCGTAACCAGGGCAACAATGACGTGGAGTGACAGACAACTTGCCTCATTCTCTTCCACGAATTCTGATTTAACTTCTCTGCTGTGTCTCTGAATCTCTTTTGGTTTTATTATTTCTCAAGTCATTCCAAGCATGTGAAAACGCAGTGTATACATTAGAGTAGGGTGTGCACGAAACTATGGGACACAAATTGCGTTTCATAGTAATTCAGTAAGGGACAGTGCCTTTCATTTTTCCATACGGCACACGACCTACCTACTACCTAACTAAGTCTAGAAGGTGATTGCAAATGATTGAAAATAAGTAATCCCAACAACTGCAATTTGCAAGTAGCCAAATAAATCTAGCAGCAACAAATCAAATCTCATAGATTAACTGTTAACTAAAACTAAAACCAGTCTATATTTTCATCGGAGCCACTGAGTTATGAGCAAATAGGCTGGTAACCAGAGTATAAGCAACTGAGTAGTGACGAAGCGAAATGATGACGGAGTAACTGCTCTCCCCGTTACGTATCCATTTTTTATATGGCCAGACCAACCAATCAGGTATAAGTAAACTTCAATTATTTCGATGTGGCATGTTTATGATTGGCCAAATCCACAAGGACAAAATAAAAAACTTTTCAGTTATTTTTAATTATATTTAATTTATTTTAACTGTGCCTATGCCTAGAACCGGGGCCATAAATTACAAACTACAACAGTATTATAAACAAATGTTAAGAGCATTTAAGACATGTTTAATTGTTTTTTATTTATTGTTTTGATTCCATGAATACAATGCCAGTGTCTACAGAGCAGTTGGTGTTCCATAGTGGGACTTTCTGTATAAATAATTCTGAATTATCCATCAGCAATTTGTCTGAAGTAGCCCATACAAAAAATTCTCAAAATCACAGTCAACAGCTTTAAATTTAAGACCAGGTTACAGTTATATCTTTCTTTGTGCTTCATGGCAAAATTAATGTAAAAACAAGTCCATTGTTTATTTAACATGGGCCCCAAACAAAAGTTTATATTTTTACAGTGATTATTATAGTTTCATGTATGCATGCATTACTGTCTGATCCTTTTTGCCTTGTTGGGAGATGTAAATAATTAACGAAGTAATTAACTCTGCCATCCGTGCTAAAATTACGCACAGCCCCTCTCTTAAATCAAAGACTGTAGACGAAACACAGGTATTACTCTGCGTGATAACCACAGGTATCTGACCAACTGCACGGAAAAGAGCTGATATTCTACAAGTTGTTGTGGGCAACTCACTTATCAAACAGTATTGACATTTCTTTTGAACTCCGGGTTCTATTCATGTAGATGATATTATAACTTCCTCAGTCACATTAAAAATTCTTTATTAATGCACATCATAGACTGTATATAAAGATGAATGACATGACAGCTCCCCAAAAGTGAAGCCAAAATACCTCGTTCACCCCCTGGTGGCTGGTTGCAGTATAGGTCATAAACTCCGCCCCCTCCATGTTAGCATGGGGCCAAACAAAACAATCAGTACAGATCAAATAAATTATTCCCAAAGATGATTTCTGTCATTTTAGATAGTTCTTATCACGCTGATGTATGTTCAGGTGTTCATTTTTCCGATAAGTTTGGTTTTAATTAGTTATTTGATGCTTTAAGAAGGGGGTGTGATGTCATGATTGACAGCTGTGATTGACCGCTGGTCTGAGTGAAGTAGTCGCGGAGACACCAGCGGACTTTTTTTCAGGAATTGTACATAGAGTAGGAACATCAAGAGGAGATGTAACTGTAACTTTTCATAACCGTGATTGTCTGTTTCACACCAACAAAATGAGCTTATAAATTAATGAATGAGTCTTATTTTCAAGTCCTCCAACTGCTGCTCCATCGTTTGACAGGGGGCCTCCTGCTGAGTCCTCAACTTATTGATCTGGCCCTCACTCACCCTTTCAGCATGAGACTTCATCTCCATCTCAAGTTGTTCCTGATGGGTGGCTCTTGCTGCAGCTGATCATTCAACTTCAGGTCTTCTGGCCCCCTCTTTCTGGAGCTCATTGGTTAAATACTGCACCTGTTTCCACAAAGACTTGTTTTCTTTCATCTCTGTCTCCAGCCTGGTGGACAGCTTATTCTCCTCCTGATAGGCAATGTGTTGCTCTGCACTCTGTAGTTGTACCTCTACCTGTATACCCATGGCCTCGGTTACTACCTTGCAGTTTCTCAGCCAGGTCCATTCTTAAGGGTTCAGGGCTGATGGATCCACTCTCAAAGTCATGGTCCTTTCTCATTCTGTCTCGGATGAATAGTTGTGTTTTTGTCTAACCTGTTGAAAGGTCTGAAATTAACTGATTCTGCCAGATGTATGGACAGAGCCAGGCTAGCTGTTTCCCCCTGTTTCCAGTCTTTAAGCAAAGCTAAGCTAAGCTAAGTGTCTCATGGCTGTAACTTCATATTTTAAAGATAAATATCAGAGTAGTATCAGTGTTCTCATGTAACTTTCAGCAATATAGCAAATTATCACCCTCCCAATATGTTGAACTACAATATTTCTTTAAAGATGGCTTAGTGGAAAATGTGAAAAAAGTGATTTAAGGCAGGGTCGGACTAATTTGCACATTATCACAGGGTTAGGGTTAGGTGAGGTGATGCATAGCACTGTGGCATTTATAGTCATAATAGTGTACACATAACGAACACTGTATTTTTCATTTCATTGTGGACATAAAATTTGCATAAATGTACACAGACACAATAAAAAGAGGGAAAGAAAATATAGCGCACAATGTAGCAAATAGGGAGTAATTTCAGACACAGCTATAAGGCCAGAAGAGGGAGACATAAGAATGACTGATGCCACAGGACAAAACTGTCCCACTATAAAAGATTTAGAGAGGTTCAGATCAGTTTCTGGTTCCATATTTACATTATCAGCACATGTACATGAACAGACTTGATGCACAATGAGTTTGAAGGCAGTCTGTGGAGATTTAAGTCCAACATGTAACCACCTCTCCACACAGGTGAAGTCAAGTCTTACAAGGTGTTGTTGGGTTTTAGTTAAAGCCAAACTCAGCAAGGAAACATTCTCATCAGCAAAGCGATGGTCCAGCCATCTCTTTTTTTCACCTCTTTTCTCAGATGCACCGTAGGACACTGTATATGTCTTGTACTGTATGTACAAACAGAAGAACTGCAGTGTTTCTGGAAGCCTAAATGGTCATTTATGTTTTATGCAAAAGCAGTTCAACGTACATGAAGTTGTCCTATATAGCACTTCAAATAAAATGAAAATAAGAAACAAAATGTTAGTAAGATCTGAGTTAAAAAACATGTACTTATTGCTTTTGCATTTATTATTGTTAATAAACAATTTAACTATTAATAATGTGCAGTTAATTATTGTCTAGAAGGAGGGCTTTAAATTTGAACACATTTTTACTTGTTTTCCAAATGTGTCCCCCTTCCGTTGAGTGGGTGCCACAGTCAGCCCCGCTCCCATTTAAAATATTCCGGACCCGTCCCTGGTTATATGCTGACTGAAGAGTTGTTGTCTCTGTAAGTTGACTTACAATAACTGTACTGCTGCATGGATCTCATTCACGCTTGTCGCCATTTTTCTGACACCATTTTTCTTGGATGTAGGTGGGAAGCTGTATAGGAAGATTAAGACATGTTTGATCCTATTGTGGAATTAATGACAACGTCAAGGAACATCAAGGTGAACAGAAAACATCAAGCACAAGAAAGAAACACCACAATGACGTCAGCTCTATTTCACAACTGCCCCATCTTCATAGGTCACAAGTCAACAGTCACTTGGGGCTGGGGGACAGCCGGGCCGTAATCACTTGAGTTTTCCAAGTGCATTTGGTAACACAGCACATTCTATTGACTACCATCACAAGGCAAAATAATGGGGCTACATAGAAATGGAGAGTTATTTTGCCCCCCTGGCCTCACCTTTAACTGAGTGCCAGCTGACATGCAACAAATGAAGGGGCCACATCAGAGACACTCAGCACTAGCTTTAATATTCCCCAGGAAAGATCTGGTTTTCCATGGTTTGCTTTGAGTTGAACTTTCTTTTGAAAATGAGTGTGCATGGTGCTGAGTCAGTTGTATTTGTGTTTGTCATTTTGGTTTGGCACTGCAGTGAACTTTAGAAAAGAAAAAAAATGCAGTCCACCTTCTTTCTCTCTGTTAATCTTATATTGAGTTAGAATATAAAAATTGGAAGCATATATGGGAATAATAAATCCAATTGTGTACAAATGAGAATACCTGAAGTTTACTCTTACATATCTATTTCATATCTTACAATGCTTATACTTGCATCTCCACAAATAAACCAAACCAAAATCATTCATTCTATGATGTATACTTTCTTGGTGAAAGTAATGGGCTCGCTTGTTCTGATATTCAGTCAGGCAGTAATATGAGAGCAGATAGGACCCTGTCAGTGGCATCACAGTGTTTACCCAATGTTCACACAGTTGACTTTCAGGATCCTGAGGTTCATACTGTTACCTTCCAAGGGTCATTTTGACTTTCAGTAGTCACTAATAAACCTAGAAAACGATAGAATGGTCATATACTTGACTTATGGGTTGCTGTTTGCATACTTCGCTTTGCCTGGAATCTTACTTGGGGATTTGGCTTTCCGATGCCCAAGTTGTACCGCGGAGCGTCTAGCTGCGTGTCCCAAAGTCACAGCAGTATGTACAGAAATAGTGAGGGAGCCGGGCTGCGGCTGCTGTCCAGTGTGTGCCAGGCAGGAGGGGGAGCTTTGCGGGGTCTATACGCCGAGGTGCTCCAGCGGCCTGAGGTGCTACCCGAGCATGGAGGCCGACTTACCTTTGCAACAGCTCATCCAGGGGTTAGGACGATGTGGACAAAAAGTGGACCTGGATGTCACGACAAGTGTGGACCACCAGGCTACAAATGGTAACTTCTTTTAAGAAAAATATTGAAAGTGGGAAGTTAAAGCTGCACTAATCAATATTTCTATATTATCTATGGATCAAATGACTGAGTAATGTAAAAGGGGTCACTCAGCGATGAACCCACAGAGAATTTTCACTGGACTCTACAGCTCCCGTCAGCTCTACTGAGAGTTTTAGCGTCTTTCAGCTCAATGTTTTGGTTTCACAGTCCACAACCTTACTGTTTCGGTTCGGTCTCACTGCTGTCATCAACATAGTTTTCAGCAGCAACAGGCAGCTGTTTTCAGCAAAAATGAATCTCAGATACATCCAGTGTATGCTTACTGCCCACCACCAAAAGTTAGAAACTAGCTGATGAACTTACCTGGTTTACATAATGGTATTTAGCTGCTAATGAGTCAGATATTTTACTTAGAAGACGGTGGAAACCAAAACAGATCTAAAAGGAGGGTGAATGTTGGACTTGGGTTAATCAGGAGGCAGGCCCAGGACTCCAAATGAATGTTAATCTCGTTACATGCTTGCTGGACGTGGCAGTTGGCAACTGTTTGCTAACCTGTTCATAGAAACAACATTGAATGGTAATACTGTGTCAGATGCTGTGCTTTCAGATTGTTTTGCTGCCCCAAGTTGGGCATTAACATCAACTGATTCAGCTTCAAGTCTGTGTAGTGGTTGTAATGCGTGTTAAAAGTTGGGTGCATGCATAGCAAGTGCTCTCTGACTTACTGTCAGGGGACGTGAGCGACATGAAACTGTTTTTAATTTTACTATTGCTATTTTTTGTGACATGATTAACAATGAGGGGATGCGGTGCTTTAACCATTGTTTTCAGTCTTTCCAGTGTTATTTGACGAACAGTAGCAATTGCAAATGCTTAGTTTTCCCCCCAGATCAACAAACTGCTAAATACCTACTCATGTGGTCCCAAGAACAAAATCCTCTATCACTGTCATAGTGCAAGTACATTATTGTGTTTTTTCAAAGGATCTTTTTTCTTAATGAGAAATTATATATAGACAGCAGACTAAACATTTAAGATGAAGCAGAGATTTAAAAAAAATATATGATTACCACACAGAAGTAGATAATGACTAGCAGGTTCTGTAAGACCAAAAAACATTTCTTGACTGTATGAGAGACATTGTTACTGCTTTCAATAAGCTTGTAAGTCTGTAACTGTGATGACAGGTGAACACTGAAAGGCTACTCCAAAAAACTATCCAACATCCTGTAGCTTTCTTTGGGAGTGGAAGCAATTGATACATTCTCAGGAATTTAGTCCTTGTTTCTGGTAAATGTTACTTGATGCAGTGCAGCCACAGCTTAATGCGAGTACTATATATATGTAGTGCCTGTATAAACCTTTTTTTGTTGATTGTAAGACTGGTCCTCTGCCCTCAGTACTTGCATACTGTAACCTAATACAAACCCTTCCTGTATTCATCAGTTAATATTCTGCAAGTGTGCCAGCATCCCCCAGCCAGCCAGTTTTGACCTGTCATCATACCTGGGCATGATGGTAAAACAACTGCCTTAAAGTGAAGAAGTTTCATGGAGAGGCTTTAGACTGAGTCAAAACAATATTTTCACCGCAGGACTCTTTTTGTGTCAGAAAAACCACATCTACATCAAACATATTTGGTCACAATAACTACCCAAAATAAATAACCCAGAAATCCTGCAGGGACATAGAAATGTCAAGCTTTTTCTCTCCCACATTACAGTTATTAGGGACAAAGGGTCACTATTGATTCCTGAAAATGAATGTTGACATATGCAATGTGTTTGGCAGGCAGTGGCAGGCCCACATCTGTGAGTGCAAACAAGCAGTATCCCTCCAATGAACCCATAACATGTCTGTAACCCACATATCCTCACGGCTCTCCTATTGGGAGAGGAAAGCAATTTCATACACATTTGAAAATTACAAACTTACAAGCAGATTGAATTTTGGAACTTTAACATGCTGTAAATATGGAAGATGCACACCAGAGACGCCATTCAGAATGGTGTTGGGAAAGTTGCAGATCTCCATGGTAACAGGTGCAACCTAATTTCTCAATCATGCTCTTTTTGTACATAATAATGTTTCTTGAGTCAACTCTCTGAGGAATGTATTTGATATGCTCTTGGACTGAAATATTTTGAGATAATAAAAGACTCAACAGAGGTAATTTTTTTCTGCAGGAATCTTCGTTTGTTTTTAAGACTCTTCAAGGTTTTGTTGGGAGAGGGTTGTAAAAACAAACCCAATTCCAGTCCCTGTAACTTTAGCTAAGCATGATGGACTTGTCTGCGCTCTCTGCTGTGATTTACCGTCTTCAAACCAGTTAGAACACATAAAGGAAAAGCTGAAAATGAGCATCAGATCAGACTGCGGTTTGCCCTCAGTTCACTGTGTTATTCTTGGCTTTTCAAGCATGAGCAACTGCTGGCTATCAGATGTCAACATCTGTCTCCTTTGTACCCATTAAAATGCACATTTTGGGGTCGTTTCCTGTAGTTGGTTGAGATCAAATTCTCACTACTAAATAACCACACTGCTGTTCACTTGAAAGAGAACAGAGACTTGCATTTTTAGGCATTTCGTTGTGGTTATTTGGTGTGATCCTGAGTTCAAATGGCATTATTCTCATCTGCCTGAACTAAACTGTAGTAAACAGCATGGCGGCCTGAGTAAACAGTCCAGAGTTCAGGTAAACCTCTCCAGCTTTGTCTGGTGTGAGCGCACTTGATATCCCCTTACCATTTTGACATAACTTTGCTCTTTTATACTGCTGATGTCATTAATTGCTCCTCCAATTCTTCCACACTTTGCGTCAACAAGACTTTTCCACATTGCAAAGGTGACAGAAAACGGCAACACTGATGTTTGAATTCTTCCAATCCAAAAAGCGTGTAATATTAGAAATGGCACATCATCTTCAGCGTTTCCACTTGAACTATTTTTGCAAGGGGAGTCGACTTGGAAATGTTCTCTCAGTCAAGGTCAAACAAAGGTTTCACCCTGGTGATGAGTGTGTGTACGAGTCTCCAAAGGGATCAAAACATTTCCCTTCCTTTAAATCCTGGACAAAGAAAATTAATTCACTGTCTCTCATGAGGTACTGAAGTCCGTGGCAGGTGTGGAGAATCTGTCAGTGACATGGATGCATCATTATACAACAATATTTGTGTTAGCCATTAACATTTCAACATGTACTGTATTTATGCAGGGAAGGTCTGTTGAGCAATGTGTACTCTTTGTTCAGCACAACCGTGTTCATTTGACTTGCTTGAAAAGGTGAAACTCAATACTTGTATTCCACAGCATTATTTTAAGTCCAGCAGCAATTTTGACATTAAATTACTCAAACATTTGTGAGGGGGAGAGTTGCTCTGCAGGCCTAAATAATCATAGTGATTAGGTTAAACTTTAAGAATAAATCTAGCTACCACTTGAAAACAAAAGCAAAAATATGTAGGTTTGTCTGACTAAGAACATGAAATCCTAAAAGCATTTTAAATATATAAACAAATGAATAACAGTTATAACACATAGGGAGGGAAAGTAGAATTGCACTTGTAGCAGTCTGAATGATGGATATTGGACTGATCTATCTATCTATCTATCTATCTATCTGTCCCAGTGGTCTCTACTTGATATCACTGACAGTACTTCCTCAAAATAGAAACACAGATAACAATTTTCTCCCACCTGGACCCTGAAACTGAAGCAGCTAAATGGAATTCAGCCATCATTCATTTTATTATTTGCACCTGTGATTTTCCTACAGTGACATGTCAGAATGTCTTGTGTGAACGAGGTCTACTGCTGCTGTGAAAGTGTAAAAGAAAAAGTAATCTTGTTGAATATGAAAGTTTAGGAGAAATGAAAATAAGAGTAGCCTCATTCAAATTGTTTTTCATGATGTTGATCATGTAATGTTACCATGGAATTAAGGAATGAGACCTGTTTTACAGCGACCTTGACAAGTTCACATGCGCAAAGTACACAGTCCAAAGCCACTGTGGAACTTTATCCGAATGTGTCTCTCTCTCTCTCTGCTCATAGCCTATCTACAACTCAGCCCAGTATATCTAGGAATTATGTACATATTGGACAACTGTTTAGTGTTTTTTTAATCATACATTAACCATACTTTCTCTTCCATAACCACACAGTAGTTGCTATGTGCAGGTTTGGTAAGAAGCAAGATAAATGAACGTAATCCAAGGTTTATGTCAGGGTCGCGTTCTTGCCTTGCCATTGGGGTGCTACAACCACATGACACAGTCGGGCCTTTTCCTAGTCCAACTCGCCACTGTCTGATAACAGAAGGGCATGTGTGTATTCTTTGTTATTTAAACTATGCAGACCACCAATCCTCTACTGACAAACCCCCTTTTCCAGCCAATAGGAAACCACTGCCCTCTATAATCCTGTTTTGCACTTTACTTGCGAATCCCTCTGTCTGTTTCTCCCCCCTTTCTTTTCTTGTGTTGTCGGTGGTCCAAGACTGCCCTTGTTGCCCTGCAGGTGATCCTCTGCTGAGACATGCTCCTTCTCCTTCACTCGCCCTCTCAGGTCTTTAATTACTCTATGTAGATGTGTGTGCACACAGCATGTGTGCAGCACACATCAACAGGAAAAGGTGAAGCCATGAGAGATCACTTTGGGTGGGAGCTGCATGTTGGTGCCTGCAATTCTGAGAAAGCTCTCCCTGAGGTGTAAATAGGAAGCCCTTCCTCCTTGGTGCTAATCTTAAAACAGTTCATGTTGAAAAGTTACATGTTGCATAATATGATTACAACATTGATGAGCCATAATTTACTATCACAACAGGCTAAGTAAATGTACTCATTATCAATCATAATGCGCTGCTATACATTCAACTACCCAACAGTATAGTTAAAATAAGCTCCATCTTGATCAACATTTCTACAACATAAAAATTCTGCAGCCATGTTTACTATATGCATCAGTAATAGTAAGATTCTTTATATAACAATATAATGCTCTCAAGAGGCCATTGTTGATAATGAGTTTTTACTTTTAATATCTCTATACTTTGAATTAAATAGAAACCGTATAGCTGTACTAAAGTATTTCACACTTTGTTTTGCTATTTTTATTTAAGCCTTATAGACAGCACAACAAGCTGTAAACGCAACCACCATATTATCACTTTATAAAGTTGATGTTGTGAATGTGTTGGCAAACTGCTGCCTCAGTGTTTGCTAGCAGGCACGCAGAGCAGTGTTAGCATTTGTTTGTGGTCACCTGGCAAATCTAAGTACAGTATTCACTCTCCTTTTAGCTCTGTTTTGGTCTCCACCACCTCCTGAGGGAAATATCTGGCTCTTTAGCTGCAAATGCTCCACTATGTTCACCAGCATAGTCGCTAACTTTGTCTGTCTGTTGTTTGGTGCTGGGCAGGTAGCGTAATTCTTTCCATTGCTAAAAAATTGTTAGAAATACTGATTAGCGCAGTTTAAAGTAAAATATTTTTTTACACCACTGAAAACAGAAACAATAAACTTTGTATGTGATATATTTTTAAAGCAAAGAAACTGCTGTGGGAAAGGACTTCTGTCTGTTGGTTGCAGGTTGGTTATCATTACTAGTCGTAAAAATTAAATATTTCCTGAGGAACCACATGCAGCAAAATACAGAACAGAAAACATTAGCAAGACACAAACGTAAAGAATACAAATATATATGGATATTGTTGTTTTTGCAGCCATTTGAAATTTTGCGTCAATCGACACTATGTTGATGGTAAAAAGCATATGTTTTGTAAGAGAAAATCACCTTGACCTTAGAGTGCACTTATTGTCTTTTAAGTCTGACAAACACTGTAAGAGCGCCAATTGGCAACAACTACAAAGGAAAGTTCATTTGGTTAGGATGACACATGGCCGCATGGAAGCATAGCAACAACAAGAGTTGAAAGAACTAGCTAACCGTAAAAGGTTTGAAGGGGATCTCTGGCTAGGCAAAACCTTCTTCATTATTCAATTGCTTTCTGTCTGTTTGCCAGCTGTAAAGTGTTTGAAGTGGCCAAGCCTTGAGAAGAACCATTTACACTGATAATGGTTTGAAGTACTGTAAGGCCACTTTCTTGGCTGTGGAAGCACAGTGAAGTTTTGGAGACACAGCTTGACTGTATACGATAACAGGGCAAATACATTAATGCTAAGCAACTCTGGAAAGACATTACTCATTCTGTGCTATGAGAGAACTGTGAAAGCATTGCTCAAAGGCAATACCCAAAGCCAACACTCCCAACAGCTCGAGACAGGTAGTTTCTATGGCACTGAAGGCAGAATCAACAACACAGTATTTAGATGACAGCTTTTGGCTAAAGACGTGTTGTTTTTTTTTCTCCCTGGAACATGCTGTCATGAATTCCTATAAGTGTCTATAGAAAACAAGGTCTTAAACACAACTATAGAAATAAGCTGGGCTTTTTTACAACCTGTCAATAGTTGCACCCCAGTTAGCTTTTTAACATTCCTGCTCCATTGAGTGTTGCCTTTTGAAACGTAAGTGTCAGTGCAGTGGACTAGCAGCTTCCAGGGAAAGGAGAACTATATCACTTTTCACCATGTTAGTTTTTTTTTGTAGAGCAACAGACTTAAATTAAAGTTCAATTATTCAAGCTCTCTCTTTTATATGTTTTATGTGTTCTGCAGAAGCTCTCACTACATGTGAGAGATTCTTCCACGGTTTGTGAATATCTTAACACAACTTGAACCAAAATTCTAAGCTCGTGTGCTCAGCTGGAGGTTTGGAACTTATGACTTTTAGCCATCACTCACACACTGTAGTGAATATACCCTGACTTCCTCAAATGTTAAGGTCTTGTTTGTGGCCACACAGTTTGAACTGTTGGGGAAATGTTGCCTTTCTAATTGGATTATCAGATTCAATTAGAGTCACATAGACACATACAAAGGAACAAGGATGTTATAAACTACGGTCAACAAACAAAGTTTGGGCTCTATGGCAATGTCAGCTCAGAGGTGCAGAGTGAGATATTTCCTCAAATACTTGAAGGATTTCCATTAAATTAGGCACATGCATTCAAGGTCCCCGGAGGATGAACCCTATTGACTTTGTGGATCCCCTGACTTTTCCTCTAGCCTCTTGCCATGAAATTTGGTACAGATATTCAAGTGCCCCAGAGGATGAATCCAAATGACTTTGGTAATCCCTTGACTTTACACGTATTGCCACCAGCAGATCGAAGTTTCCATTTATCTAGTGAAATAACTCCATGTCTACTGCATGAATTGACACAGAATCTGCAAACATTCACAACTCCCAGACAATGTTTCTTACTAACTCTGGTGATTCCCTGACTTTTAATCTAGTGCAACCAGCAGGTCGATTTTTGATTCAGAGTAAAACTGTTTCATGGATTGTCATGAAATGTGCTACAAAACATTCATGTTTCCCTCAGGATGAATCATTTTGGTGATCCCCTGACTCATCAGGTCAAAATTTCCTTTTGTCCAATACTTTGGTTTATGACCAAATACCGCAACAGGTGTCACTGCAATATCTTGCATAGCAGGATGCAGAGTCACCAGGGTCATCATGCAGTTCACACTACGGTGCATCACTTGGAGATTTCACAGTACATAACTTTGTGATATTTTCAGAATAAAACATGCATTACTTGTATTGAATCTATGGTGCTACAACCCCAGGCTCAGAGTTTTAGCTTGAGGTAGCCTTGCCTTTAATTGGCTACATCTTGATAAAAACAATTAAAAATAATTAAGAGGCTGGCAACTCTAAACATCTGAGTCTCTGACTGCATTCTTATTACATAATTTCACTCCCACGGACACGTGGCGCTTGCTTGTCTCTTACAATATTGGACGGTAAACATTTGTGTTCTTTTTCAACTGACCATGCAACATGTGGGAAAAAATAACATTATCATTTGACACATGATGTGTGGTCATTTCTATGAATGTCCCAGTGCTAAAGTTGTGGCTGGAACAATTCTAACTGCATTGAGGACAAATCACATTTTCTCAACTCATCAGTCAAATTGACAAAAGTGAATAAAAAACATTGATACAAGTATTTAAGGCTGAATGTGACTTGTAAGACAAATGTCTGTTTCAATGTAGAAGCTTACTTAGTTTTTACACCTGGCAGTTTGTGCACCGACATTTGCGCGCACAGACACACGTGAACACGCACAGAAACATCTCAGACAGTGTCATAGCATGTGTAAGGAGCTCTGAGGATTCACTGGGGGGCCTTTCCCTCTCAGGCATGATTTACAACCTCAGAGTTCTGCTCCTGTTTTTACAGCGCTAATTACAGACACACACACTCTCACACACAAACACACACACACACACACACACACACACACACACAGCCTCTGGCAGGTAGGTTAGGCACCCAAAAAAATCCTTACTCAGCACGAAAAGCCTCCATCAGAAGTGCTTCCTCACGAGTCTGGACTCACCACCAGTGACTAGCAGTCGAGCTCAGCTCTTTAATTCAGTCACCGCTCTCGTCTGTTTTCCTGTGTGTGTCAGACAATCTCGGATCATTACTGTATGTCTGTGATGACTATGACTATGTTGATAAATGTCTATACACTGTTAACCCCTCCATGTGTTTGTGTTTTACAGTCACAGTCAGCGGCACAGAGTAGGTCTCATTTTTAGGACTGTTAATTTGCAATCATACTTTGTCTGTGTCTGTTCTGAATTAACTTGTTAGCTTGTTGTTTGTGTTTTGTCTCTCCTGTCTCCAACAAACGATGAACATGCTTTTGTGTAACAAGCAGCAGGAAACACACTCAAAGTGACCCCACTGCTCAGAGGAGACCTGTATAAACTCCGTCATAAGCCCAGCGTTATAAATCTAAGTGGGCTGGATGTAGCACTTTGCTGTTTCACAGAAAATATCTTAGCGGGTCTGTTCACACTGTCGCCATAGTAATTACAGCCATTGCACGCCTGACTGTCCAGTATAGAATTAGTGACATGAGGTATGAGGGACACAGGATGCCTTGAGGACACAGAATGACTTTGTCTTCTAATTCCAGGATTAAGATGACTTGTAAAAGGGCCTGTTATTAGAAAAATGTTGGCTTTTAATAGCAGCACGTGATTAAAGAATAGATAAATGTTGGTGAAGGTGTGTGAGTATTTTAGAAAGGAGCAGTTTTGTGTGTGTGTAACATCTGTCCATTAACTACTTACCCAAAGGACAGGACACAGAATACTTTCATGCTCAAAGAACTGACTCAGTAGACGCATTCCTCCAAAGTATTGAATGTTACACTGGGATTAAAACCAGAAAGTACACCAGAAGCTTAAATTAGCTTTGAATTGCTTTCATTGGTCACGGTTTCAAGAAGGCCTTTTATGTACAGATGCTCCAGATTAATTGTATGTCTAAGTCAGTTTGTGTGCTTGTTTGGTTGTAGAGGTGCATGGGACTGAGAATCCACTCACCAAAAGACCTGCCATAGATGCTTGGTTTTGGCAGGAGTCTGCCAGGAAACAATACCTGAATGAGCGCAAAACCAAGATGAAGACGAATCAGCTAGAGGACCCTCGAACCCAGAAAGAGCATCAGGTAAGAACTAAACCTTCTTAACTTCCTCACAACTTATCACTTACTATGACTCAAAGCAAGGTTGCAAAATGGACATAATACCACTGCTTTGATTAAAAGTTCTTTTCACTATAATGTGGGCTGTTTTAAAGTATTTAAAGTAACTCTATGTTGTAACCTGTCCCTTATTTGCTATAGAAAAATTAACAATTCTATCAAACGTAGGGCTCTATTCGCTCCCAAAAGTATTTTTTTTTTCCCCACAGCGGCATTTATCTAACAGCAAATGTCTGCCTATCAAAAGCAAGCAGTGACAAAAGGTCAACAATGTGCTGTGTGAGCAACATCTGGTACAGTAGTGCCCTCGTCTGGACACTCTTTCACTCGAGCAAACATATGCACGTGCATAGACACACATATCCATACGCAGACACACACTTTTTATCACTGACATCACGTGGACTTGCATTCATTTCCTGGGGAGTTGCTCTAACTTTAGTCAGAACTACGACATGCCCAATCCCAACTCCTACCTAACTTAACCCTCACTTTAACCAAAAGCCATGTTTCAGTCCTAAACTTTTATAGCTTACCTGGTGTGGACCAGATTTCTGTCCCCATATCAGAGATGAGTCCCTTTAAGGTAACTGTGTGAGCCTGTAACTGTGTGTAGAAACAACATGCAACAAAGCTAATATCGCATAATGTGGTAATAATGAAGTTACATGTATATTCTGAAATGCTGTTTAGTTAGCTTACAGATATATATTGTTGATCTTCCTTAGCAAATGCAGGCCTCGTGTTTGAAACTCTTAGATTTTAGGCTGACCTTAGACTAATATAGTGATGTTTTTCCACCGTTACATTTTTTTAGCACTACAGCTGTCATATATTGATGCATTTCCATTTATGTATGACGTTGTAGAAGCAGCATTAGCTGCATTCAGACGGAGTTGTCTTAGCTTCAATAATTGCTCATAATGAGCATCTTCATGATGAAAAGTGATTGTTTTGCTCTCCTCAGTGGAATGTGTGTTGGCAGTTTAATGCAATCTATAGATTACACCCCCCC
>NTHP01000201.1:517260-535658 GCA_003416845.1 Oplegnathus fasciatus | reverse complement strand
CTTAACACTTATTCAACATTTCACAGTCTCAAACGGAGCTCCACAAAAAATCAAAACAGTTCCTGGAAAACGCTTAATGGGGAGGCATACAAACACACATATTCTTTCTGTTTCATGCAAATGAGCTTGGGCCCTGGGGGCTACGCATGTGGAGGCCCGTATATGTCTCAACATGGCAAACAATTACGTGCATTTGCTCATTTTCTCCCTCACTTAACTCACTCGCTTGCAGCAAAACAAAACAAAATAAAACAAAAAATCATAAGCGGGAGGGACAAAACAATTGTCAGGATCATTAGAAGCAACAAAAGAGAGAATGCAGTAAAAGGAGTCGTGCAGCTGGGCAGGGGGAGGGATTTCAGACAGCTGGTGTCAAGCATGGATGGACTTCGTTGTGGGTGGTCATGTGATGTTAAATACTGTACACAACATACGTGCTTCGCTGTCAGAGCGGGGTCGTGTCAGATTTGTTACCTTTATACCTCCAATATATACACATTTGGTTTAGATCATTTAAAAGTCTCTTTTGCATCACATTCATACTGTTGTTTTCACTCGAGGACCCTGTAATTCCAGTTGTCTTGACCTTTGGCTTCATGTATGCATGGTAATCAAGCTAAATCAAGACACTTTATTTTCAACTTTGTTCATGGAAAGAAAATTAAGTATGCAAGTATTGCATGACATAAAATGGCCTGAACCTATCCTTTAATATTATGAGAACAGGGAGGCAGCCGTGAAAGTGGAGGGTGCATGTACTGAGGTGTGGGTTTATGTGTGTCTTCATAAGGAGTCAAAGACTGTAAAAGAAAGTGTGAAAGAGAAAACCTGAGAGAAAGAAAGAAAGAAAGAAAGAAAGAGTACTTTTCATCCATATGTTCAGATGCCTGATAAGGTTTGTGGCAGACTGCGCCTCCTCCTGCCCTTCTCTCTCATCCTCAGCCAACTAATCATAAGACTGGACCCCTTTGATCCCACTAGAAGCCTGATACACTGTGTGTGTGTGTTTGTGTGTGTGTGGGTGTATGTGTGTGTGTGTGTGTATGTGTGTGCATGTACGCGTGGACACATGGTAAGTGTGTGTGTGTGCACATCCATGCAACAGGAATAGTGTGCACTGTATTTATGTAGGTGTATGAACATGTGTCTGCACAGGTTTGCATTTGTGTGTGTGTGTGTGGCCGTGGCCACCTGCTGAGTTAAGCAGTCTAGCCACTCATGTTCCACTCCACCAGACTCACATCAATAATATTGGCTGAACTTTTTGCTTGCCTAACTGCACCTCATAAAAATGTTAGCTATAAATGTGTGTATTTGTGACATTTTTACAAGACACACAGAAGTATTTTATTTCTCCATTCTTTTTCTTGGACAGAGCACATTCCTTGGACTCAAACTTACGTGTAACTTATCCTTACTCTATTTCTTGTCTCCTGGTCATTTTATCTAAATGACTAGTTTTTTTCTGTAACTGTATTTGTACGTCCCCTTCAATAAGTGCCAAATAGTTATTGTCATTATCAGTACTGGTATTAATAATTTCTCCCTTCCTCGTCCTTACAGAGCGCCTGTCAGCAGGAGCTGGACAAGGTCTTAGAGGAGATCTCCAAAATGA
Source organism: Oplegnathus fasciatus (assembly GCA_003416845.1). Taxonomy (NCBI): domain Eukaryota; kingdom Metazoa; phylum Chordata; class Actinopteri; order Centrarchiformes; family Oplegnathidae; genus Oplegnathus; species Oplegnathus fasciatus. The sequence goes on along the minus strand of NTHP01000201.1, from coordinate 534,043 downwards.
CCTCTGAGGATAACAGAGGCCCGCTGGAGAACCTGTACGGGCTCAAATTCCCAAACTGTGACAGACATGGACTGTACAACCTCAAACAGGTGAGCCATGGACAGAGTACCGGTTGAATTCATACTTCCATCCATGACACACCTACACTAATTAATCTTCACATTAGAAGCTCCCAAATTCAATTAGACTGAGCTTCATCATTGACAAACATGGTAAACATGACAAAGGGCAAGGTGTATAAAGGCACAAAAAACTAATGACATCATTCCAACATCATAATCCAACATGACCTGCCAAACAAGGCTGGAAAATATTTCAACAAATAAAAACATACGAAATACAGTAAATAACAAACAATTTATGACTTGTAAGAAAATGACTTACAAGAGGAGAGGTTTACAAGAATGGCTTAATATCAAAACCCATATTAAGACCATAGGGAGACAGGGTCTTGAGGAAATAAATCCAGAAAGTTTCACGTTGAAGAAGCCAGTTTGCAAAGCCCTCACAAATACCAGTGCACTTACATTATGCCGAGCATTTTTACAATGAACAGCTAAAGTATTGGCAAGGTCCACATGATGTCATCAGTTTTGTGCCTTGTCTTTAGCCATTTGTCTGATGAAAATAGGCAACGTCCCCAGGGCCCCAGAACTCCAGTCCCAAAAGCTCCATGCAGGCCTGAAGGTCGTGCTTTATTACAACATCTGTCTTAAAGAGTTTTAAGGGAGGAACGGCGGCTAATAGGGCCCAGCAGCTCACTTTTGCCCTAGAGCCTTCTAGTTGGTTAACCAGCCAATGTTCATTTGAGTCAAAATGTTGCCTGTTCATTTATCGAATAAAGTTCAGCAGTGTGCAGATCCTCTCTGTCCTTTCCTTGACTGAATCTGCTTTCCAACCTGCTCTACACATGGGATTGATGTGCACACAAGCACTGTTCTGTAACCAGCTAAAGGTGACAGTAATAATCCACATTGCCTTGTGTAAAAAGTGCCAAGTTGTACAGTGTGTACTGTCCCAAATATACATCATTTTCCAAATTAGTTTTCATATCATAATGGCGACAGAAATCAACTTTTTTTTCTTAAGGCTCGTGTTTTCAAAGATATAGATATTTGTTTTTAGTGTGAAAATCGACTTTGGAAATAGCCTGACAAAAAATCTTCACTCAGTGTCCACTTGTTAGCTTTTCCCAGTGCTTTTAACTGCATCTCACAGTCTTCATCAGTAGATGGAATCAAACTTCATCAGTGAAGCAGTTTATTTTGATTTCTGGATAATTAGCTTAAAAAAAATTCATCCACTTAAATCTCTGGCTGAAATGTCATTTGTAAGACAAATACTTTGAAAAATCTGGGTCATTTTTGGCGAAGATTGGTAGTAACACAAATGTATTATTTGCCACTCTTTATGTGTACTTCCTCTGCGTTGCCCACAATGCATGTTGTTCATAAGGGCATCATCATCATCATCATCAGCGAATGAGCATCATCATTCGCAAAGTTTCCAGAGATACCAAATACAGAACGCCAGGCAGAATGTTAAATGTTAGGAAAATGACGCACATGTAAAAATCAGTGTATTGGTAATAGGGTGCGAGAGAGTTGTTTGACTGAATTTGGCACCTGATACTGCATTTTGTGCCGCTGGAAAAATATCTTGCCTTATCATTCAGTCAGATTCCATTATTCAGCTCAGATGATGTTTATTTCACATCAACTCCTCAGTGAACTAATTTATCATATTATAACATTAAATTTACAATGAAATGCACAGCAAAAAACGGCTGCTCTCCATGGGTGGAAACTTTCAAAAATGTCACAATACTGGCCACACCCCAATCAGTGATGTCACAGCAGGTGTTTTCCATTCGCTGTCAGAGGCAAAGCTCCTGCATAGGCATCACTCATTAAGGTGTTGGCCGGGGTTGTGACGTGTTTGAAAGTTTGGTGACTGGTGACTTACTGTTTCACGGTGAACACTAACACGAGCGCACGCAGAGACTCGAGCGGTTGCAGATGTTACCAGGTTTCACATTCTGCTGGTAGTTGTTGTAGGTTGGATTATTGTGACCACTGACTTTGATGATGGAAAAAGCTTCTGTTGTGATCAGTATCAGTGAAGATTATTGTGCCTACACGTGTAACGCATTTTAGTTTGGCCCAACTTGATCACCAGTTTTTCTTTCACATACACACACACACACAGTACATACTGTATAATTTTGTTTAGTTCTCCCTTGGATTTCCCCTCTCTTCTCTTTCATGCTCTGACCCAAACACACACACACACACACACACACACACAAAACTCTCTTGTATCAGCCTGGCAAAATCACCCTGGCAAAAATATATAACCTCCCCCTCACTCCCACCTGCCACCACTCTCCACACAACTACCCCCTCCCCTTTTTTATAAACTCACACACACTGTTCCTTAACACTCTGCTCTTACACACACACACACACATACACACACACAAATGTGTGGGGAGATGTTGTCATCATGAATGAGGCAACAGCTTCTGAGCTCAAGGTTACAAGGCAATAAAACTGTTTGGCGTACTTCATGGGAAGACTTTTGTTAAGCCGAGGAACGAACTGTGCTTCCGACTGGGGGCTTGAATTTGAATTCTGCTCATCCATAGAAATCAGACAGAGGAGGACAAACAAGGTCACATATCCAGTGTTTTCTTACGAGGATAGTAGAGCAGAAAAGAAGATTTGAATAGGCGCCACAGTTTCCTAAAGCAGGGCTCTCAACCACTCGGCCAATTTTCATCACTGGTCACAAACAACAGCATTGTTTCGGACTGGAGTCCTTGGTTCCCAGGGAGGAACACTGTACCTCCTCAACACTCGGCTCCCTTTTGGAGTTGTCCCTCCTTGTCGCGGGGTAATTACTGTAACTGTCACTTTTTTTGTTCTTTCTCATCGAAGGAAGAAAATGGAAAGTCTTTTCTTTCCCCCCAGCACTTCATTCTTTTCGCCGTCCCCTCCACGGCCGCCCCGCGTGCGCGGCGTAAACTGTGTCCACTTCAATTACGACCTCATTTCTGAGTAGAGGGGGGCTCTGCGGGGGGGCTGGTCTACTGGCATGCCTCTGTGTGTGAGTGTCTGTGATGGCATGTGTGGCTGTGGATGGGTGTGTGTGTTGTGAGTAGGGGGCATGACCTGAGGATGGGCTGTTATTGGGTGAGTGTTGTCCCACCCGAACCATAGCCCTCACTCTCATCCAATGGCCCCCCACCACCAGAAGATCCACAAGTACACACACACACATACACACACACACACACACACATCTCAAGCCACCGTACGCCATGCTTCATTAACGCACCCCCTACTTCCCACTGTGCATCTTTACCCCTCCCTCTTTTTTCCAGTGTTTTCCAACTTGTCTAGTTTGTGTTTTTCTTCCCTCTCTCCAGTGCAACATGTCCACCCACGGCCAGCGGGGCGAGTGCTGGTGCGTTAACCCCTTAACTGGGGTCCAGATTCCAGCGACGCCTAAAGTCAGAGGGGATCCCAACTGTAACCAGTTTCATGAGGAGCTCAGAGCGATGCCCACTGAAGCAACACCTCAATAGCACAGTACAGCACATCTTATGACAGGGTTGGGTTTTTTCATTCATTTTTCCACCAATAGGGTTATTCTGTCAGCATGTAAAGAAGTCCCTATATTTGAAGGCTTTGTCTCTTTTTTTAATCTAGCAGGTTTAAAGTTAAAGTATAAACTAAACTAACTAAAGGATAAAGATGGCATAATATTATTTTTCTGTTATAAACAAAATATCCCATGAAACGACCAAAATCAAAAATCATTCAAAACCCATAGTCCGTCTCTCGACTTCATTAGCTGGTCTTTTTTGTAAACAAAGTGCCCTGAACAGCTGAGCACTGTAGTTTTTTATCAAATGTTACTCAAATTGAAGTAAATAGTTAATTTGTTGGGGACTATTTTAAGCTGCGGATTAATAAACATTTGGTGTGCTAGTAAGTATTTAGTAGCAGGACAGTTGGACACAAGGCACTGACTTAAACTATAGGGCTCATTCTCATTGTAACAAAGAAACGTGCCACCCAGTGCATTAATGAGGAATATGTTATATCAGGCTTTGGCTACACAGACAGTACCAGCCAGTAGGATTTATTAATTTCATGGGGTTTGTTGACAATAAAAAGATATATGTAGAATATTGTCAGCCTTATCAGTTAAAGCTGCATTAGCCAATTTTTTTGGCCACTTGGGGGCAGCAGAACAAGCTGTGAACACAACATTTATGTGTCAGCAAACAACTGCCCATTCCAGCAGACAGTGGAGCAACATTAGCATGCATTCGGTGTTGTGTTTTTAACCCCCTGTAAGTCCAAAATTCATCTTTGTTTTAACTCTCTTGTGATCTCCACCAACTTCTGAAAACATCTGGCTTTTTAGCTGTTATATTCCCCACTATGTTCATCAGCTAACTTCGTCTAGGGTGATGTAAGTTTATCAGAGCTATTCGGCTGAAAACTGCTGCCTGTTGCGGCTGGAAGCAAAGTTAATGAGAGCGGTGAGACTGCACCAAAACAGTAAAGTTGAGGGCTGCACCGCCACTGTTACATAAACCACTTCACATACTTTTAAAAATTATATTCACATGTGAATAAGTTGAATTTCAGACATAATTTTATGCGATTTCTTGATTTCTTAAAAAGAAGAACTGTGCATCCATGACTTTGAACATTTGAATGCTCACATTCACACAGTGTTACTGGATGAATACAGTCAGGGGAGGTGAAAGATTTATAGGTGCTCCTTGAAATCCTTTTGACATATCAAAATTATGTATGCACGATCTGGTACCCATTTCAGTGCAAACACGTTGTGTAACCTTTGTTTTCGTGAGTAAATACTTTGCAAGCAGGTGATTAAAAGTTGTATCTTTGTCATCACTTTTCACATCTTGTAAAATTTCCCTGTTGATGCACCAACTTTGGTTCCTACATTGTTAGCTGTAAATTAATTAAATCCAATTTTACTCTGACATTCACTGAAAATGAGTCTGAAGTTGTTTGTTCATTTTTATTGTCATTTTCATGACATTTCAAAGAAAAAGCGTCATATCAATTTAACTCTAAATGTCAAATCTGACACCATCCAAGTGTTTCTATGAATCCACACCCATCAGTTTGGTTAGCTGTTGTTGAGGTTTGTCAGCAGTTTTCCTATCAACACTTGTCAACTCCAAATAAGTGTCACTGAAGAAAAATTGCACTTACAGTAATAACGCTGGAAACTGCTGTGTGGCATCACTATTCCTATCACTGCTGTGTGTGCAGACATGCATGCGTGTGCCTGAGCATGGATGTGTGTGTGTGTGTGTGTGTGTTGCTGGGGTTACTAATGAAGTGTTGACACGAGGAGGGATTAGGATGGGGGGCTGACTTTGACAAATGTGATACTAAGTGGGTAAAGGTGTCTATGAATAAACCAACCCAAGTACGCAAATGCACACAGAGACACACACGCTCACACACACACACACGCATTTGTGCTTCAGATCATGGTCTAAAGAGAGGTAACCAATGGAAAGTCTTCACAGAGGGATGTAGGGCTGCTATTAATGATTCTGAATGCCCCTGACAAAACTGGATATTGGGACCATCATGGCAATGTGTGTAACTTTGTACAATATTGTCTGCCATCCACAGGCTGTAAGCAATCCACTGTTATTGTCCCTTAGACAGCCAATCCCATCATTATGAGTGATGGATGACATGGAATGTTTTTATCATATTTCAAAAATGTATCTGTAATCCATTGCAGCCACTGTAAAAACACACAGTAAGTTGATTATTCAGCAGATGCAACATAATCAGAAAGCTGTGTTATATATTTTTATTCCTGCCACAATTATGGAAGTATTTGTAATGGCTTACATGTGACTGACAGCAATAGTTTCTTAACCTTCTGACACGACAACAGGCCCTTGTTAAGTGAAAAAGTGTAACACACGCTACAGAAATTAGCCTAGTGGATATGAAACAAATAAATATGCATGTGAATGGTCAAAGTGACTGGCTTAAACGATGGTTCGGATTTTCTCAAGTCAAATTTAATGCAGTACCCACATGCCACATGTGGGTTAAAAGAGTTATTGCTCCCTCTAGCCATTCCTCCTCTCCATACTGAAGTCACCTTCCTAGCAAGACTACACTGTAAGGAATATGGAACAAAATACAGAGTTCTAGTTTCTTGCAGAAATGTATACTAAAGTTCAGCTGGAGCTAATATGAAGCTACAACAGCCTGAGTTACCCGAATCAAGTGGATATGTTCCAAATGTACCAAATTCCCTCTGTGTTTCCACGGACGGTATTTCCTTTCTGAGCCATGGCAGAGACATATGTCCTGTAGTCACATGTAGGTTTGTTGCGAGGAAACAACACCAGCAATAAACCTACACTCATTCTGGCTACCATGAAGTAGCCTTAAAGTAGCTTTAGCTGATGTTTGGAGTGCATTTATGCATTGACTGGATTCTGTCCCCCATCTTTTAGTGTGTAGTCACAGTGACCCACAACTCTTTAAATGTACATATGGCATGTGAGTGTTGTATTAAGGCAGACTTCTAATAAAAATCTAATAAAAAGGTCTGATAATTAACTTGAACAGTCTCAATCAATGTAGAAAAGATCTGCAGACTTTGCACGGACTTTTTGAGATTTATGATTATACAGGCAACAGTTAGGACATATGTAAAGCTTTTATATGTTATACAGCCTAAGTACAAACACTTGCAAAAGTCCCCAAACAAAAGTCACCATTGATTTGCGATCAAAATGATTCAAGACTTGGGTGTAAAGAAATACTTCTTTGAAGTTCTGGCCAAAAGCGTATCATATGAGAGCACTCCTGACTGGCTTTGGCCTTGTAACCTTATACATGTGCCAGTGTGCCAGTTAGCTGAGGACCAGTCCCAGAAACGACAGCTTTACAGCTTTGTTCAGTTTTTGTGACACGCTGTTTTTTTTCTAATTTCTTTTTATTTTCTCTTATTAATGCTGGGCTTTTGGCAGGGAGCTCGCTTTAAAAATTTGACAGCTTGGCTTGGTGTCACACATGGATCTCGGGCGTCCTCGGGTTGTTCAGCATATTTAATGGTAGTTTGAAGCTGGCCTTTTCTGAAAACAAATCAAAACAAGTGTCTTTTGTTTTGGGTTTGATAGATCAGGCACAATGGGCCGAGGAGGGTAGTTTAGCAGTGGGAATAAGAGTGGGGGTGAGTATGTGTGTGCTTGCGTGATTGTGTCTGTGTGTGTATGTGCAAAAGCACATGTGCGTGTATTGGCCTCGAGAGCCGAAGATCTGCCCTACTTTCAGGCTAGTATTTCTTTTGTTAGCATTCAACAACTTCCCTTGATATGTTGATGGTGGGTCTGCGTCTAAGACTCACGGAAGCTGTACTTGTTGAATGTTAACAAAATAATTGTTGTTTTATCTTTGTTAAAATGACAAGGTTCTCCAGGAAGTACAACAGTAGAGACATTTATCTTTCAATATGGACAAAGGAGCCAAGTATCATGCTTTAGCTTCATAGACAAAATGATAAAAAAAAAAAATCCTCAATGCAAAAATTTTCTGTGTAATGGTGGCATGTGGAACACAAGCTAACCTGAAGGTAGGGGAAGACTTCAGCTCTCTATAGTCAGAGAGTAACAGTGCCTGGAATCTGCACAGACGTGGTGATGCATTTGCAAGGGGCAAGAATAGAAGGATATACTGAACAAGCTAATATCTTTTAATATGGCCTGCGAGAGACTGATTCAAAGCTAAAAACCTCAGTCTCAAAGGAAAAGTTTATCACAACTTGGGTACAGTAGTAGCTCTGGCCATCGTCCTCTCAGTTTACATAGCATTATATTCACAACATTAATTACTGAGATCTCAGGGCACAGAAGCGTCGCTAAAAATAAGTCAGACTTGGCAACAACCATAAGTGCGTACAACTACGGTAAGAATGGTTACTCAAAGTTGAACCGGGAAGTCTGTCTTTAATCTGTTATGGATGTTTACAACAGACAGTTTGGTTTGTTTACAACCTGTCTGACCACTTGTGTTTCTGGCCAAGTCAGGCCTATTTTTAGCAATGTGGCTGCATTCTGAGATCTCAGCAGTTACTTCGGTGGGTCCAAAGTTAATGGAAGCAGTGGCCAGAACTACAAGCAAATGTCAGATTACTCGTTTGAATTGCCCAAATCTGTCATGACATGTTTTTTTAATCTCTGTTTTTTTCCACCTTATATGAAGTATGTTTTTTTTTTTACCAGACCATCGGTGAAGTACAGGGCTACAGACTGTGTGCTTGCCTGAGAGACTGCAATGCATGGCAGCCAGAACAGTAGCATTATAAGTGCCTTAAAATGCTCCTTTTATGGTTTGTAGGATGTCAAATCTTAATCTCAAAGTTAGTTTACTTAACATGCAGTTGTGGTTCTCACAGTCACATCCGATCCACGCTGAAGAACCCTCCATTTGGGATTCCGGGTCTAAGTCCATCTTTGATGAAAGGGCTTGGATGAAAACTAGCAGACACTTGTCTGCCGTCTTCTACCACCGGCATTGGAGGATTCCACCACTAAGTCGTGTGATTTACTCCCAACCGCTGTACATTCTTTCAAATCTCCTTTCATCTCCATCCCGGTGATGAAAAGAACCACCATTACCTCTTTAAGAGATAGCATTATACAAGAGCACAAGCAGTGATTTGCAAAGATCCCAATTATGCAGTGTAAACATCTGCATGCCATTTGTACGCTTATGTCTTTAAATGCCCCATCATCGTTTCTAAAAGTCACATTTAATGATATGAGCCACGGGTAAATCGATGCACAAGCAAGTGAAAGCATCCCCAAAGCTATTGCATGTGATTTTACAGCACTGATCATTTGTTTAATCACACTTCTACACAGAAATGCAATGAGTATGTATCCTGTACAAAGCTTTGAGGTCTGAGCGGCACTGAAATGCTCGGCGCAGCAGTTTGACTGGTTTTGGGATGAAGTGAGGTGCGTGAGTTGACGTTAGATGTAGCCATCCAACGTTGTTGGCCTAATTATGTAATAAAAGGGGCATAAATGCTTTGAAGTCCTAAGTGCAGTTGTCAGTTTCTTTGAAGGCAAATAGTAATTGTCATGTTCACTGCCTCACAAATCAAATCTTCTACACATGTTTCCTCCTCCCTGAAGTCAAAGTCTGTGCCCTGCCTACTACATGTACGCACACACACACACACACACACACACACACCACAACAACCTTCACGGCAGCCTTGATCTGCTCGCTGTACAGGAACTGCTGGGCCCTCCACCCTTTCATGCCCTGCTTCAGTCACCCACATCTGGAGTTGGTCAAATTCTTGAGGTCCCCAGGGAAAGACTTTGGTGGCCCCCAAAAATAAAAGTCGGATTCTGTCACTTCCTGGAATCCATGAGGGAATAAAAATGACCAGACACCCTTCTGCGGCGATGCAGGCACAGATTCCTTAGATCCCTCCAATATTTGATCCTTATGAGTGTCTGTGCCAGCTGCACAAACTGAAAACAAGCTGCTGATCGAGAGCTGATATCATTGCCCTTCATTTGTGTATTAAATCCTTACTGATCTAGGTGATTCCATCGTGCTTCATAATATGTGTGTGTGTGTGTGTGTGTGTGTGTGTGTGTGTGTGTATCAAAAACTGCTTCACCTTACTAGTATCAATAGCGTGTTCTTGCTATATTTTGCAGGCCTTCTATAGCTTTTCTGCCTCTCAAACTCCTGTCCACACCTTGTGTCTGTGTGTGCACTTACGTTGAGCTGCACGTGTATGGCTTTGTGAACGGGCGTGTCTCAGGGGAGTCCACTCTGCCTTTAAGTGGTAATAAAGGTAGGTTTTCCATAACATGATGAAGCCTCCTCCAGGCTACAAATCCCTTCTTCCCAGTTATTTGAATAGTGAGCTGATCCCACTAGATGTTATCCCCCCCTTGAAGTTCAAACTCATGTTAAATGACTTCCTTGTTCCTGTGCAATCTTTTTGACTATGGTGTTGAAAACCAGGTGACTTGCCCTCAGGCGAGGCTTTATAAAGTCACATCCTGCATGCTTCATGAGATCCTTGTGGGCTAGCCTGGGTGTCTCAGACTTATGTCTAAGAGGTTTATCAGCTCGTGCCTCGGAGATTAGTCAGTGCTTACTATCAGGATGATTCCACTTCAAACTGCACTTTTCAAGCCAATTTAGTGGCTACTTGCTCCTCTTAAAAATGCAACAATAGAAATGAAAACCTCACCAGAGTGCTTAAATGAATACATAACTTTATTTAAATAAATGCTTTGTCATAACAAAAAAAGACAAAGGTTAAAAGAGTACATAAATTACAAGTTGAATAAATATTACACAGTGATATTCACTTTAATAATTTGAGATTTTTTGTCTTTTTTCTTATTTGTTTTATGTAGTTCCAAATACTGACCATTTTATTTCCCACTATCCTCCTGCCACCGATGGGTCTATTTCACAAGCCAGTGAACACCAAATTATGAAAACCAATTGTATTACATATTACATCCAGAAAGTGTTATGTACTCAGAAAAAAGCTGTACTGTAGTCACTGTACTAATGAAGTATGAAATGTGAATATGAGTTTAAACCAAGTAGGAGATGTGAAACCTGAGGAAGTCTCTACTCGCAAACAGGTGTGGGGAACAGGAAGTCACTGACACTTGTAGAGACTTTTTCAAGCCTGAACCTCAACCTGCAATCCAAACAAAAATAACAAATACCTGGAACACTGAAGTATTCACATATGTGATTGATCCACAGTATATGGTCCCAGATATCAGATATTTCATTATTTTTTTGACTCAAGAGAATAAAATCTAAAGTGAAACTTGATATTCTGCTGGTTTCAGTATTGCATTCCCCAGATTTCCATGACTCCTGGTAACTGTCCTGCTAACTGTATCTAATGTCATGCAATTGGTGACCCCATATCGGGGAAGTGGCTAGGCCCTGATTATGACCACTGCCCATGGCGCTCGCTCTTCCTCTTTCCTTTCCCCTCCGTCTCTTTTTCTCCCTCTCTATCCCAACTCTCATCTCTGTGCAATTGGCCATGAGAACATCTCTAGCTGTGTGTTACTTTCGATCTATTTGTCCCTAAAAGATGTTGCTGTATTGGAGGTCCCAGGCATGGGCTGCACAGCCCCTGTCGACAAATATTACCTCAAAGCACCACCTTTAAAAGGTAAGCACAAGATAACACAACATTTAGCTTTTGTGGCTGTTTNNCCGCTAACTTCATGATACCACATCTTAGGACGTCGTTGTGTGTCAATGTCAACAATAGTGAGTAACTGAAATAAGTGCAAGCTGCTTTGTTTCGAAAGTGGTAGTGGGGATTTGGTGTTGGAAGTGGGGCAAGGAGCCTTGATAATATATTCACAACCGGAAACCATTTAGGATGCGCTTATCATTTCTCTTTTGTTGCGGCAAAGGAAATGGTTGATTTACCTCCAAGCATCCTTTGGCTTCCCCTCTCTGGCAATCATATACATTGGCATTCACGTGAAAATGCAAGAATCTTAGCTTATTGGTTGTCAAAGAAAGAGAAGAGGGAGGTTTCACTGACTGAGGTTACGCAGCAGTTCCTCACACATCATTCTTGTCCAGAACTGCCCCGAGGTACAGGCGGAGATTACAAATGGATTTGCAATGTGTTGCTGACACCATTTACAGGACCTACCACATTCATTGTTCTTCTCTTAATAAGAACTAAACCTAGACCTCTTGATCGTTGTATCAAGTATCAGCCCCGTTGGGGGGCTGTCCGTAAAAGGAAATTGCCCCGTATGATATCCATGTCACTTTCACGTCACTATTTAAATGTATTTGCATGTAGGAAGGCACTGTGACTTGCACACAGAGAGAGAACAACTCTACTAAAATAACCCTGTTATAACCTGTAACCTTTTTGTTTTGATCATGCTCCCCTTAGATGAAGGTAGACAACCTTTGCACGGAGGCATGTAAGCAGAAGGGTTCCCGAGGGTTAGCTTCTTTGACTGCCCTGTAGTCAAATGACTCTGGATCATTTTCCTGACAGGCTACAAGGACCTATTCAAATTCTTTACAGGCTAAAATCTTTTTTTTTTTCAAGCACAATTACATTGTTGTCATACTATGTTTCTACAGGAAAACAACATTCAATAACTATATTTAAAAGTAATGTAATACACCATGGTTACACTGTAGTAGCAGTACTGAGGGGAAACCACTTGATAAGGAACATGGCTCAAAAGTGGGCGGTCTTTACTTCACTGAAGGCAAAGAAAACAGCACAAACAAAACCATACAAAACTACACTTCACACAACTGAATCAGAGAACAACTGGCCTGACTGGCAAGTTTGATTATGCACTCAACTCGAAAGATCGAAGTCAAACTTGAGTCCCATCACTTAAGCTGAAAACACTCATCTTTATTTCACTGGTAGAGTCAGCGCTCTCTAAGCTCTGTGTCGCCCTGCATGGCAGTGTCTGTTTAAATAGGCACAGTTGGCATATCAGGCTAGCTACATTGTCGAAGAGCCACTTACATAGGTTCATCTGTGATGATCTGCTTACTCTTTTGTTTCCAAACGCTCCGTGTCCCGAGACATACTTTAAATCGCTTATAGAGAAGGCCAGCCCCAAGACCACTTCAAGCTCTAGCAACACTTGTTGTGACAAAATCAAACAAAAGAGAAAGAAAAAGGACATTCTTTTTGTAATAGGCTCACTCCATCATACACCAACACAAGCTGATACATACCACACACTCGCACTGTACACATACACACATTCATGAACAAATGCACGCATCATTTTGTGAAGTTACACATATCTAAGCAGGTTCCCCTATTCATAAGTGCTCTGACAGAACCACATACCTAGATAGAGTCAACTGTTACAGCATATCCCTATCTATTGTTTCTTTTTTTTTTTTCTTTTGGAAAACAGACAAAAAACCAAATTACTCTGCCAATCGTCAGCTGCACCGTGGCACCATGTTCCACAGCCTAAAACTGATCTGTTTCCAATCAATGTGCCTGATACTTATTGTTTCTTCACCATGATTTTGAGTTAATTTTACATCATACAAAGTGTTGTATTGAAACCCCCAGCTTCTATAAAAATATATCCATTGTGTGCATATATTTTCATGAATCTGCAGCCAGGGGACCCGCCTCATACAAGGGGTCCCATGAGCAATAGTCACGGGATCTAGTAAATCTTCTGGGATTTTTCCCCTCATTCGGAGATGAGTGCTTGGTCAACAACAGAAAAGAAAAAAAATTACAGGTGTCTTTTTTTCAGCCTGTTCTTTCGTTTGGATTTTTCTTCTTCCTTTTTTTTTTTTCAATTTGAAAAAACAAAAATCTTGAAGTGAATGGAGGGCAGGGCATACAGGTGTGATTCAGAGAGGAGGCATGGGCTCTGGGTCACATGGTGGTTAGGGGTGGGGGGGCGGGGGTCAAGGGTGGTCCTCCCCTTTTCACTCGTTGTTGTTGCTGCTCTCCAGGTCTTTACATTGAATGTCCCCTCCACTGTAGTCTGTGCCAGGGAGCTGAACACCATACTTGTCCACACACCAGCAGATGCCTCGTTTGCGGCCGCGAGATGGTTTGCACTGTGGGCCAGAAAACAAGATTATAGTTCTGATGAAAACAGGTATAAGGGTTAGAAGAGGTGGTGATGGTAAAGGCCTGTTCGCACCAGACAGTGAGACAGCAAAGTTTATTTGCACGTCTTTAGGCTAGTAGTTTGGTGACATAGTGACTACGCAAAGGGCTAGTTGGTGAACTGTTGGAGCTGGCAAGCTAATGCCTACTATGTTAGCCAGCCAGGAACATGCTGGCTCTGGTCAGTCATAATCATGGCCACAAAAGCTCTTCAAACTAGCTTGCTTGGTAACTGTCACTTAACAAGCCGGTTAGCTCAGGTCAATAAGTTCACACAGTTTATTCAAAAGACATATTTGTATCATCGACTCCTGTCTCACAACTATCAGCAAACTATAACTATTCCACTTTAGATAAAAGAAGGTTAAATAAAAGTGGTTGGTGCTTTGGACTCTCTGGTCTTCCATTCCCTCAAAGGTCAGCACTGTCAACACGGCTTGCTATAGGTCAAGGGTCAGGGTTCATCAAAGATGAAGTCTTGTGGATATACTTTGCCCTCGCCAGCGAATCCACTGATCTTAGCGATTCCACTGAGTGGCTTTACCACAGAAATTTCACAATTTTAAATGCTGGTGTGACCAAACCTTAAAGGTACAGTACTTGGACTGAAAAAGTAGAAGCAATGAGTCTAAATACAGGATATAAAGTCAAAAATATTTGGAAGGCTTTCTTAGTGCAACGTGCAAAGACTTCTGAAGCAAACTCACCTGCTTGCGCTTGAAGAATCCTTTCCTGTCACAGTTGGGAAGGTACAAAGACAGAGCCATTACACGAGAAGTGTCTTTCATTCCCTGAATGATCCCATCCAGTTTTCTCCTGCATGGACCCTTTGGGAAAAGACAGCACAGGGTTACAATCCAGCAACACAGTCATTAGAGGTCATTCTGTGTTGAGAAAGTGTTCAGCTGTTTGAGGCTGTTCAAAGGCTATGCAAGGGGACTGAAATGCACAATGAAGAAAGTTGCTAGAAGGGAGTAGCTTGCATTGCTGTCTTTTCGCTAGAATCACTAGGAGTCACCAAAACTCATAATTTGCACCCATAGTGGCTTTAAAAATGATACTGGATCAAACTAACACTGAAAACTTACAAATTCAGGCTCATGCTTGTCGATGGGCAGAGGGGAGTAGTCCATGGGGGAGCCCATGGAGCGCTGCTTGCCGAGCTTCCTCACGCGCTCCTTGCGCAGTGCGTGGGCTTTTTTACTGTTCACAATGTCTTTGGGATGGAGTGGCACTTTAGCTGGCTGCAGCTCCTCTGTAATCTCTGTGGTTAGGGTGTCCTCATGTTCTCGAGACTCACGATCTGCACCGGAACAAATAAAATATGGTCAATTAATGTCATATTTTTAAACCTGTAACCAGGCCGCAGCTTCACATTAATGCATTGACATCTTCATATGTGATTGATTAGTTTCTTAATTGGCGATATGCGACAGATTATTTATTATAGAATAAAACATAATGTTAGAAACTATTTGGTACTGGCTGGTAAGTTGTGCTTGCACTCTTCTGGAAATTAAGAGAAGTGTGCATGGAGTGAATAGAACTGCTTCACTTAAAGCTTCCAATCAGAACAAGCTGTAAAAACAACATTGACATATTATCATCATATAAAGTTGTTATGGACATGTTAGCAAACAATTGCCTCTTAACACATCCAACAGGCATCGGCAGTCATTTGTGTATTCGCATATTCACTCTAATTTTAGTTCTGTTTTGGTCTCCACCAACTCCTTCGGGAAATATTTGTCTCTTTAGCTGCTAATAGCTCCATTATGTTCACCAGCTAGTTGCTAACTTTGTCTGACTGCCGTTTGGTGCTGGGCAGGTAGCATACAGTGGGTTTATCAGAGCATTTTTGCTATGATTGATGAGCTGCGTGACAGAAACAAAACATTAAAGTTGGCCTAAAACCAAAACAATGAGCTAAAAGATGCTAAAATGCTTCATAGAGCTGAGGAGATGTGCAGAGTCGAGTGATAATTCAACCCTTTTTTACAGCACTCCTAGTCATTTGATCCATGGTCAATATAAAAATACTGATTGGTGCAGCTTTAAAAGAAATTTCACAAAGTTAGCTCATACAGTACATTGGGTAACATTCAGAATGGTCTTGGAGACAGTTCTTGGTGTGTAGATGTAGTTGACTGCAAGATAGACTAAATGTGAATTTGAGGACAGTGCAAAATTTAAGTAAAATGTAGAGATATGATTTATATTTGCAATATTTTACAGTAAAAAAAGTCAAAAGGCATCAGTATTTTTATTATAATACTGATTATTATGTTAATTTGCTATCTGCATAAATCATAAGTGTGAAGTTCTGCAGCTTGTTAGTCTTTCTCACATAAGTACAATACCAGGTGCTTTTCCCGGGGTTTGAGCCACCAACTGTTGCTTCCCATTTGTTTATAGAGGAGGGGAGGCTGGAGCTCTGATCAACAGCTGATGAACTCCTACAGCTAACATGGGAGTTTAAACTCATTTTTTGTCACCCCACCCCACCTTCCAACCAGGTCATTCTCTACTCCATGAAAACAAGAGACAACAGTCGATAAACAACACCTCCTCCGATGTCTTTTAATGTCCTTAACATCAGTGAGACATGTTGGTCTTAAAGTTAGTCACACATAAATACCCATACACAGACACCAGGCAGTACATATTTGTGAGCATACAAACCTCTGCGACTTGGGAAAACTGCATCACATCTTGCATGGCTGCCTACACTGTGCCTGGAAAATTTGCTAACACGTTATCTGGACAGCTAAACTTCGACGGGGACTAAGGCCTCTGAGTGTCGTAACTTTACAGCGACGTGTCCCACATTAAACTGATTCAAATGTCAAGCTAAGGAAAATCCAGTTGCTCTGTGGACTCATATAAATGCTTGTACATTTCTGTTACATTTTATGCACTTCTTGGACGAAATTTCAGCTCCCCCAGGGGGCACTATAGTCTCAGAGATCTGAAAGTCCCTCTTGATAGGATGTTCACAGGTTGAGGTCCTTTATCCTTAACCTAGACCCCCCCC
>NTHP01000201.1:489687-517205 GCA_003416845.1 Oplegnathus fasciatus | reverse complement strand
CCCCCCCCCTTGGCTTAGCTGTACCATAAGCACAGAGTTATTGTGGGGACTTTGCCAGGCCCCAACTGGCTGAAGCGACGGTGCCAGTGGATGACCCTGGTTATATTTATCTGACAAGGAAACCCGTCGTGGTGCACAGGGCCAGACGCACTGAACCAGAGAGGAATGTTGGCTGCCGACTATAGGCCAACTGCTGCTAAAAGACAAATCAACTTCCATACTTCTATAGGGGCATGAGAGAATACGTCAGAAAATGTGATTTAACAAGTTGCCATAACTTCGCTGACTGGCCTGTTAGTACACAGCCACCATAGAGAAAGGCACTGAGACGTAACAAGGACACGAGCTCTGAGAAACTGATGTTCAAAGAGCCTGACACAGCATGAGCGTGGGGGGGGGGGGGGGGGGGGGGGGGGGGGGGGCAGGGTGATTACCAGAATTGGGTCTTTGGCTTCTGCGCTGCACTGCCGTCTCTTTGAAATTAATCTCACAACTCATGACTTGGCAGGCCTTGGTTTGTGTTTAGATATGTCCTTGTGTCTCCCCGCTCAGACTACGAGGCTATTACTTGCTATAAATAAATACGTCAAACAAGCATTCCTATGTACACCATGCATGTGACCACTGTGGAAAAACTCTTTATTTCTGCTGTACAGTCCAATAATTTCTCAGGGCGCTTGATTAAAATGCCACATATCTGGCAATGAAATATGCTGTCGAAAATAAGGTCTGTGTTTTTTTAACGTGCATTCTTGTTTCATGTGTAATCTCATTTGAGCATATAAATGGCCAGACTAAGAAAGGTCTGAGCCATGGCACATCAATTATATTCACCTTACAAGTCAGTCACTTTAAGAAAATGTCTCTTTAGGGAATTGTGTTAGAAACATAGGATAGAAAAGGTTTTTCATCTGCATTTTAAAAAATATGTAGCTTTTTGTAAAGACAATAGTGTCTGACTTCTTTTCTTCTCCACTCACCGAATCCCCAAATTCATCTTTTCTGAAGTGGGCTCTTCGCAGCAGCCACAAAAACTCAGTTTTTCCATGCTCAGGGTACCAGGCTTGTAAAGGAGGCTTAGAGGGTCTGTGTTTAACTCCTGAAACTCAGCCAAGATGCTGGACGGGAGCCAAGTGAGCCAAGTCATGTGCAGCTCTTCCATTCAGCTGAGCCCAAAGCTGTGCCGCTATCTCCCTCTCTCTGCTCGAGCTAAAGATTTCATTAGGACGAAAGGAGCAGAGTAGCCAAAGGAGGTGCACCTGATACTTCTCTGTTTAAAAATTAACATCTGCACACAATTATGCTTCATGAATATCCCAAGTTTCTTACGGGCAGCAGTCCAAGCATGAAAGATAAGCTACCCCTTCTTTGGATTTTTCTCTCCGCTGGATCTTTAAGACTACAATAATACCATTTAGACAGCAAAAAAGCCTGGACAATAGATTCTCCCACCTTTCTTTGGATTTCCCAGCATCACACCATGTTTATTATGTCCTGCCTTTGATTAAGTCACTCTCTGTGCTGCATCTGAAATTACATCTTTACAAGATGTAAGAGGGTAGTGAATAGAGGTGCTGTTTAATCTCAACAGGGGGTAGGACAAGATAATGTAGGGCTAAATGAGCCTGAGGGCTTGTGTCATATAAAGCATGACGTTAGTAAACCATCCTTCAGCCTCAGACTGCCTCCGCTCCTTAATATTTGAAAGCAAGGCCATGGCCTGATAACCCCGCAGTTTCTAGAGCAGAAAGGGAGGTGTGAACAAACCAGTGGAGTTGTGCAAGTCATTGTGGATGTGTGTGCAGCAGCACAAAAGTCAGGTCCTGATGACAAAAGGAATACAGGTCGCAGAGGCTTTTCAGACTTGTGGCAAAGTTACCACTGCTGGAACTCTTAGGTAGCAAAAGAACTTGTAGATAAAGTGACAAATTTAGCATCATGGAGTAAAAGATTCTGGCATGGATGGCCGTTTTCCTAAAGTGACGGTGGTTTTGATCCAAAAAGCCAGTAAGATACAGCCTCTGCACATGACTTGACAGCAGTGCACAACGCCTGGTTACATGAGAGGACTGAGAGACTGATGACTGTAAAAGGCTCCATTCCAAACCAGTTGGAGCAGTAAGAAAATGTGGACTTCAGCCCACGATTTTGTTTGACCACCCCCAAGTGTAAGGAATCATGTTTTGACCCTTATGTCCTGTTGTTTCGATGGAATTTCTGTTGTTCCCTGTGCATGGTCTCAAAGAGCTTCTGAAAATGCAGGAAATAACTCTTCCCATGGTATTGTGCACACAGAATATGTTCATTGCAATCAAAAAGTTTCCTGCTTTTCTGAATGCACGGTATAAATAGCAACAAGAACAATTCAAGGATTATAAACCACAAAACAGGACTTATGAGAGGATGCAAAATCTTTCCAAGAGGGAAATGCTGCTGTAGGTAAGCAAACTGTCTGACCTGTTTACAGCTTCCACAGTGCAAATAAAAGCTCAATCCATGTTGCAGCCAGTCATGTAAAAAGTACATTACCACAGTAAGGCGCATGGCTCTTCTACTGTACATTCCTAATTTTGGTCTGAGGTCTCATCCTACATCTGAGTTTGGGTTTTCAACAAGCCACATGGACGGTCGCAACCTCTTTTTTGGGTCACCATCACCACAACACAATTGCTGGGTGTGACGATGTTCTAACTCCCCAGTGGCAGAAGCAGCTATTTTGGCGTGAGTGGAGCACTCCTGGATGCACTGCACAAAGCTCATCTCCAGGCAGCATAAAAAGTTGACTAAAACTTCAACATTAATTTGGGGTTAACACTTTTCTTTGTGAGGTTTGCAGTAGGATGGTGTGAATCATAGCACACTCAAGAATGAGCAAACCGCTGGTTTATGCAACATGATATAGACGCTATTGGAAGGAACATATTTTTTTAATTGAAACGTTTTTTTCTTACACTTCTCGGTGGTCAAAACTAAGAATGAACAATGACGCAGTTGCATTAATTATGAAGTATTTGCAGGAAGCACTATTCAATGCCAAAGATGAGCTTACCTACCGGCACAGGGAGCAATGAAAGGTTCATCTGTCTCACATTCTGAGCAACACCAACATTTCAGAGAGGTCGCTGGAGCGTCTATTGTTTTCCAAATCCTGAGAAACTTAAGAGGCCTATTTTTTTGCCCTGCTTGCGGTTGGGAATTTTAAAAACTCCTCCGTAGACACAATGATTTTGGTCCTTTCTCGCACCATGCTAACATGTAACCAGGTGTTGGAGGTGAGATTACAGTGCACAGGTCAGGTGTAAACACATGTGACATCATTTCAAAGAACAGCGTGTGGCCATCCCTGCCTTTTTTGAATCTCATGCTCCTAGCGTAGAAAGACTACAGTGAGTGCTGATTTCTTTCGCAGCTGTTGCCACCAGCAGGCTAGGTGTCAGTGACCAATAAGCTGTACAAATACCACTGTAAAGTTTTATAGGGAGAAATCAGGCAAGTGTGCCAAAGAGGTTATGTGCTCGCCAGCCCCAGCCCCAGTGCTGCAGACTGTCCCTATGATCATACTTTACCTCAGCATGCTATGTGCAGACAAAACCAATTCTACATCAATACTATCACTATGTCATATCTAAGAAACCGGATGCTCTACATTTTCTTGGCATCACATTTTCCATGAATTGTGTGCTTTTTCTCGCAATCCTCATGATATCTTGACAAAATGACCTTTCAAAAAATTCTCCCGAGCACCTGCAACAGATCAGTTGCAGCATGCTAAGCTTTCACTGCACTGTCTCAGATGTTCAAGGTGAGACGGATGGAAAGCCACATACAGTCTTTCCTTTCGCATGAGCCCATCATGAAGCTGTCAGGCAGCTGGGACCACACGTGACCAGAGCTATATCTACCGTGGCATGTCTGTATGAGCACGCAACATCCACAGCAGACGGAGTATGGTGGCTGGTTGTCATTAGTCTAAGTGTACGGTCAGAGAGAATCAGCATTTTACCACTTGCTTTAGTTTCTCAGCTTCGACCCAATAACCAGCTGCGTCAGTGGACATGGAAAGAACAGATGTTGATTCTCAAAGTTGAATAGCTTTCTAAAAAGCATGTGATGACAAGTGATTCTGTACGGCGCTTAGAAATGAGAAGACAGCAGTGAGACCATACATATGTGAAGTTCTCTGGCAAATATTAAGGATCAGAACTCTGCGGTTGCTTGACATCCTCGTGATTGTAAATATCAATGACAAAAACGTGAAAAATCACAAACTGTTCAAAATGTCGCTGTGGCTAAAATAACTCTGAAACTGTCTGGCAACAGGTTAAAACTGCATCTACACACACACACACACACACACACACAAAGAGCCAAGACAAACGTTAAGCATTAAAGTTGTCAGTAAAGGAACCAGGTTTCCTGTTGCTATGCTAATAAGGGGCATAGTATTTCTGTCCATGTGTGTGTGGAGTATTCTGGATTTGGAACCACTCCCTAATCATCTTTTGTTTCTTGGCAAAGAGCAATCTGTTAAAACATAAGGCCCTTTCAGAAGCTTGAAGGACGAGGGGCCTGCTGCCATGAAGTCATATCTGTTGGCAAGCTTTCCAGGGTCTGATTCACTCGTAGGGGGGCTAACAAAGTCTGAGTGCCCCCAAAGCACATACCACCTCCTGTGCCTCACAATCCAAGCAACTCCTGGGATCACAGCGCAAGAGCAAAATGTGAATTAATGCACCGCTGAGACGTGAACCCAGACGCAGTGTGATGGCTGGGATTCTTCTTCTTACATGAGCAGTAAAGGGAGGTGGGAGAGAGGGGGGAGAGAGGGACTGTAGGATAGCAAAGATTCCTCTCTCCCATTGTTTGGCCGCACCAGTCAATATTTAGCAGGCTGCAGCTCTCATGGCCTCCTGAGTGTCGCGGACACTTGAGCTCCTCCTCCCTGTGTTTGCCTTGCTCAGCTGGTAGAGCACACAGACAGCTGCAACCCCACACCACAGGAAACCAGAAGCTCACCTCACCAGTGCCCATCCGCTGAGCTGTTTGACAGAAGGCCCTTCAGAGGAAAGAGAGAGCCAGAGGCATTCTGCTGAATCACTGCGTTGTGACTGAGCGCCCATGCAATGAATGCACTGCCAGAGGCAGGAAAAGATGCTCTGATTACCTCTGTGGGCCAACAAAGAAGTCAGGTTCTGTGTGTGTGTGTGTGTGTGTGTGTGTGTGTGCGTGCGCAAAGCCAGGGTGAGACAAAACTGCCTGAGGTGTCATCACTCACAACAATCACACACAATGCACACCCAGACACCCACACAGCCCCGCCCAAGTATACATGTGAGCAAACACACACGCACACACACTTAAAACACACACACACACACACACACACACACACACAGAGAGAGAGAGAACTGATAGCCTACCTTTACTTTGTCTCAGCTAGTCATCAATGCTTTGCAAAACATAAGGTCTGCTGGGTATTTTTAGAACAACGGCATCCATGGACAAACCACATTCAGCTGTAATGTCATTAAGAAGAGAGGTGAGGGCTGCTCACTGGGTGCAAACAGCCTAATGACTCTGTCAGCAGCCAAAATGAGCCCAGTGGTCGCCTATTTTATAGAATGAGGCATGTAGCCAAAACCTTTGTGGTTACCACCTACTTATCTAGTTGCTGACAAGCTGCTAAAACTCTGAGTGACAGTGAACCTCTCTGCTACACCAAGAAATGTCTTAAATCATTCAAGGCTATTGGCTCAACTGTCTCTCTCTCTCTCTGTCTGATTATCTCTGTGTCTTTCTCTCTTTTCTCTCTGTCTCTCTCACGCATACAGATTTAGTGGTAATCCGACTCTAAACACCGCGCTAGGGGCAGCCTGCAGACCTAAGTCTATCTAAATTCCGCTTTAACACAAAGTTTGTGGAGTGGCACCTCCTTCCTTCCCATATAATCCACACACTGTGATTTTTTCCCTCACGCCTGGATGGATTTCACGTCTCAGGCAGTTGGGTGCGAATGATATTGGGAAGGCGCAAAATAGAGAAAAATGAAAGACATAAAAGCTTAATGCGCTCTGGCGCGAGGATGGAAAATAGTGGGTTTGACAGACACTTGTTAGAGTGGTGGATATTAAAGGGGGCAATTTGCAGAATAAGCTCCACTTTAGGGGTTCCCACATTTTCCTCTTAATATTTCGTACATAAACACACCACCATGTAGCGCAGATAGCTCTTTTCATAAAGTTTTTCATTTCTTTGCGTCAAGATAACATCGCAGACGGTGAGGAGAAGCGCGTTTAATAATTCGCGCTGCCTTAGAATGTAAATATTTTAAAACGGAGACTCTCTGGATCCTTGACAGCCTCTCCTGGGTCTTGCTGGACCGCAGTTTGACAGCCACTGTCCCGCACTAGAAGCTCTAATCAGCCGGGACACACCGTGCGCGTTTACCGCAGCGGAGCGAAGAGCCGCCCGCAACAGATGAACCGGCACCGGGCACACAGCCGAGGTGTTGGTTCGCCTCGTCAATGCTGTGGAGGTTCTTGGTGAGCAGCGGGACGCGACAGTGTCGTTACAGCTGGATGCTGATTCCGCGACAGCCAAGGTGCATTTGTGTCCCTACAAAGAGCCGCGAGGAGAGCAGGAATAAGCTCCTGCAGCTAGTTTAATCAAGGCGGTGGATAAAAGTTAATCAGATGGCACCTCAAACCATCTGTCAAACAAACGGTCTGTCAGAGAGCAGTGGAGCCGGCTACTCGTGTTCTACAACAGCGGGTCTTTGCTGAGGAAAGGGAACCACCTGGGGTCCCTGGATGAGGAGGCAAAAGAGAGGGAACATAATCAATAATGTCATTTAATTTACTAAAACCTGTTGGATTTATCATGAAATATACTCTACTGGGCTTTTATTCCCACTACACACTGTAATACAGCAGCACACAGTGAATCCCCACATGGGACAAGATATCATCAAACCCTGATCCACAGAGGAGAGAGGAGACCCTGCTGTCCTTTTGCACTGATGCGTTTAGAAGTGCAGCCGCACACATTTCAGGTCCAAAGCATGCATTCAGTCAGGCAGCCGGTGCGCGTCTTACCTATGTGCGGGTGGGCAGGTTTGTATCCTTTCTCGTTGGTGCACACTCCCCTGCCGTGGAGAAGGGCGTGCAGGGGTTTCTCCTCCCCGCTCCTCGGCAGGCAGCGGAGGCCCTGGGTGCACGTCCCGGTGTAAACGCCGCACGCCTGTCCCTCAGACAGGGCGCATGTTAGGCAGCAGCCGCAGCCCGGCTCCTTGACCAGCTGGCAGCTGACCGGGACCGGAGGGCACATGGACAGCGCCTTCTGGTCACAAGGCTCGCACGGAACGTACGAGCCCAAGCACCCGGACAGCCCCAAGATAAATGTCACCAAGAGGCAAAAACTCAGAAACATTGTTGGTGCTCTCTTCAGTTATAGCATAAAACCTCAAATGCGAAGAGGAGGGGGAAAAAGTAGACTGGTCTAATGAGCACAATGCCTCAGTCAGATAATCCGATTTTTAAAGCTAAAGCCAAGAGTCTTTATCCAAGAGTGTTGCTATCTATTTAAAAAACATTAATTACAGGCTTTGCGCCGCGCACCGCGCAAAAAGGGTTCAAATGAACAATTTCAAATATATGTGTAATTTGTCCCGAGATATTGTCCTCTGCAGGAGCAAAGCAAGTCTTTGCACAAAATCTCAACTTCTCTCCCCTTCAGTTTGGACTCCAGTACTTTCTCCACCACAAGTTTCCTGAGCAGACTGATCAACTTGAGAGCTGCCTTGCCTTTTTAAAAACAGCCGAGCCCAAACCCCTAACTATGAATACGCTAAACAGCAGGGAAGGGAGGCGCACTTGTTCCACGGCTTGGCAGGCGGCCAAACATTTTTTTTTTCAGCAGCAGGAGGATCGCTCTTTCACCCTGAAGGCTGAACTGATGCCGAGGTGCAAGAGGCAGCAGCAGCAAGCAGCGCAACCCTCATCAAAACATTTGGGTAGAGCACCCCTCAGAAACCTGCAGGCTTTCACTGTCTGCAGATCTGCAGCCTCAGACTCCCAAAAGATCTTAAAAGTGCCCGACACTGCAAAAAATGACACTCTCAACAAGTCATGCAGAATATTTAGCAAGACAGTCTCACCCATGTGTCAGACCAGCCCTTTTTACAGTGGCTGGGATGATTCCTGGAGATTCATAGAAACAAAGTGTCCAAGATTAAAAAACATCATCACAAATGGCACTTCATTCAAGAAGAGTCCTCCACTGTGGCAGCGTGTGCGAGATCACAAAAGAATGTGCGAATTTGTGATTCATGGGTTGAAAAACTTTTATTCAAGTCTCAAGGAAAAATCATTTTCTTACATCACGATCATCGGTAACCCCCTACTTGAGTCATCAGTGCTTCATTGTCACGGGCTGAGCGGAATATCCTTGGGAAGAAAAAGTAGGACGGAGCTGCGCACATCTGAAGCTTTGCGTTCACGGCTGGAGCAGAAAGAAAAAAAGAGTTTGTCGTCCTGCACCGCAGCGGAATGACCACATGTGTGTTCAGTGCTGAATCACTCACTTATATAAGGGTTAGCGCAGGGAAATTGATTTGCAATAATGTGTCTTTTTTCGTTCAATTTACAGCTTTTCCACGCTGGACTGTTTTGGTGTTTAGATAACGCTCACAGGGAGACCTGCTCCGGTCCATAAGTCACCTTTAAAGCTGCACCTGTTGCTTCCACTGGACACCATTTGTGTTACAAATGGAGCCAGAAGGGAAATCCACCAGTGTGCCCCATTTCTCTCTCTCTCTCTTTCTCTTTCTCTCTCTCTCTCACACACACACACACACACACACACACACACACACACATATATATATTTAAAGAATCATGTGCAGAGGAGAAAAAGAGAAACAGAGAGAAAAAAGGGGGCGAAGGATGTCGAACTCTGAGATTTGAGGCAACAGCCTGACAACTTAAGTGCAACTGGGCTCTATTATTTTATAGCCTGTATGCAGAATAATGCCTGATTGCTTCAGCGTGTGCTCTGCTTGCACCACATATGCACTCTAAATCAGCTCAGCCGGGGCTGTTATTTCCATCTCTGCAGCTTTCAGGGCAGATTTCTCTTCCTTAAGTAATAGAGGAGTGTCAGGAAGCTGTGTCGGTTGTCCTTCCCATATCCACTCAGTGTTTGATAAACGGCCACGGTCCTTTCCTAAACGTGGCTATCATTTTACCTAACCCTGCATTTGCAGGCTGAGCAGCCATAGAGAGGTGATTTACTCACGTTAGTTTAGCAGTTGACCACTAGAAGGCACTGTTAACAATGATAAACTCTGTAGAGGAGCTCACTCACATGTCCTCTGTACACACATTAACTAACAGATTAATATTCCACCATAGCTGTACTTGTACAGTATAGTGCTACAGTCTGTGCTGCTATCGTATTGGTACACATGAGTCTAAAAATAGAGCTACTGAAGTATTTATTTTATACCAATGGAATTAGTGAATGGATAATTACATAATCTGACTTACATGAAATTGAATACGCATGGCAATTTCTAAGTTTCTTTGGAATAGCTCTCGTAAATGTGATTTGTTTTCACCACAACATTAGTATGGCACATGTTTAGTGTTTCCTTTACTTCATTTCAGCCATGATTGTTTATACTTGGTTTACAGAGGATGTCGAAGGGTTCCATAACCACCGTTTACATATCTGGACTGGGTTTTTTTTCCATGTCTTTTCCTCTGGTTTCCCTTACATGCCTCCATGCATGCTATCAATTCCCATCTTTTGCATTCGACCGTGAACCTCCTGTAGCAGACTGACGGCGGACAGAGTGTGACACAAAATGGACAGATCCTGAAAAAAGAAAAAGGCATCGTGAGTTAACCCGGCAGCCTCACAAACTGCACACAGTGAATTGTGATGGTTCAACTTCTCACCAGCCAGCTCCCGAGCGAAGGACTGTGGTGAGTCAGTGTTCCCTCCAAAACCAACAGGAGAGGCAAAAACCCAGCAAGAGCAAACTAAGACATAAATCTGAGCTACTTTGGCCAAACCCGAGCAGCGATAATGAACAGGATTAAGACGGTAAAGCAGTGCGGATTAATGATGCATCCACCAAATCTCAGCTGGGCATGAGGCGGTGGATGAAGAGACAGGATGACAAATTACAAGGAAAATATGCTCCCAGTACAAGCTCCAGTTAAGGATGTACAATAGTATACATGTTATCATCACTGAAGGGACACAGTGTTCTTGTTCTTTGCTTAATGCAACTCCTAATTCCCCAAAGATCTGTTCATGCATCAATGCATCCGTTCCTCCCTCTGTCCCACCCTCCCTCTATCCATGCATCATTCTGACTTAAAGGAACAATAATTTTTTATTCTGCACCAAAGTGCAAACTCTTTATGACTAAATCAT
Source organism: Oplegnathus fasciatus (assembly GCA_003416845.1). Classification (NCBI taxonomy): domain Eukaryota; kingdom Metazoa; phylum Chordata; class Actinopteri; order Centrarchiformes; family Oplegnathidae; genus Oplegnathus; species Oplegnathus fasciatus. The sequence goes on along the minus strand of NTHP01000201.1, from coordinate 506,762 downwards.
TTCTTTGGGTGGTGGTAAAAACACAGAGAGCCAGATCTAAATGCCAGAAGACTCATCACCTGGCACTGCAATTTCCCAGACTCCTTCACATACTGGCATTTTCAGCTGCTCAGCAATGTCCAAGTCCAAGTGAGCGGCCAGCATCCCAATAGTCTCGGCAACAGAGGCTTAAAGCTCTGTTCTCACTCCAAAACGAGAAAGTGCTGAGCAGCATTAGTTCCATCATTTCGCTAGTAGACTCTCTGCTGGATATCTGCTATGATCAAGGGGGCAACAAGATTCGGGACTGAATGTGAAGCCGCAGTTTTCTTTCTAAATAAGTCAAGTTCTATCACTGTTTTTGCAGTTCCAACTGGAATCAATTAGAGGTCAGAAGACAGTCAGAGAATCCTGCATTGGCCGCCATCTAGTATCTCGTGGTTGACTTTTTCACACCACAAACATCGTACTGTGGTGCAATGTGACATCACCTAATGGGTGTGGTTTCAAGTGCAACGAACTCCAACGTACCTCTGGAAACTGGTGCTGTTCCTGCACTCACTGCTCTTCACGGTCGACTACGGAAGAAACCTTTAGCAGCAGAGTGGGACCTGTCGATGGCAGACTTAAAAAATAGATGGGTGAGAGTGATCCCTGCTGTGTAACTGCAACAAATCAATTTGCTTATATTGTATTGTATTGTCGTCCTGTAGTCATCTCCCCAAAATCAAGTGGAAGAAAAGACTGAGGTCGGCTGTACCAAATGGCTCTCCATACGGTGAGAAAAAATGAGTACAACATGTAAGCAGGAAACAACTAGCGCCTGAGGCTCGCGCAGTTTGCCCCGATATATGTTGTTTTGTGCGAGTCCTGGTTTCCCCAAATCTTCACAACAGAGGTGGCAAGTGCAAAGTTAGCACAAATCATAGAGCCAATAACCACATTTTTATGGGATATACGCCAGGATGAAATAAACAGGAATTATCCTTTAAGGTACATAATGCATACAGTCAGTTTTGTTCGACACTACCTGCTTTTTATTTAACTAAATACCAACAGTCTTGTGCATTGCTTACCCAACACATAAACTACTGATTTTGTTATGACAATGTCAGCAATATCTGCTAAACATGCTAAGCATATGTGTGTGTGGTTTTAATGTATGTGTGAAGGAGACGGCACTTTTGTGTTTACGTGTTCAAACTCACTGTAAATTGTGTGTGTGTGTTTGTTTGGGCAGGTGTATTTGTGTTTAATGTCCTTGCATAGATGGAAAATAGCGAACACGAGAGAATGCAGCTTGTAATTTTTCTTGTTCCACTTCGTCAAGTCGTCACTTTACATATACACAAGAGGAGTGTGTGATACACAAACACTCTCGGGCACACAAACAGTCCCATTTCCAAGGACATACTGAAAGGTGTTGTTGTGTATATCTGTTGAGACCAGACAGCGCGGCTCCAGGAATGAACCTGTTAGCAGTCTGCATTCTGTCATTTAAACTGCGGAAGAAAACTCCGCCCGCTGTGGAGTCAAAAGTGTGCATGCGAGTGTGAGAGAGACATGAGGACGTGTAGATGTGAGATTTGACCAATAGACTGGGCTCATAAAAAGCTTTGATTTACAGAAATAATGGACAAGTTTTATGCTTTGTGAAAGCGGTGAATCTCTCTGCAGCAAGGAACTACGAAGCCTAAAATTATTTCATTTGTCTGGGTTTCGCTGGAGCACTTTGATATCTTATTATGGTATAAATGCTGTTTCAGAGTCTTTTATTCACTTTCAAGAATAAAAATATTGACTTTATGGGGCATGACTATGGTCAAAGTTAAATGAACCGTATTGAATATCGGTTCAAAATGTCAGCTATTGACAGCTCCAACACAAAAACATTGATATCAGTATCAGCCTTGAAACATTTGAAATCCACATTACTTGACAAAAACTCACTTTGTAATTAACTGGGAAGAACAGTCGATGGTTTTAGCTGTATATGTGCGTTGGCTCAGCGAAAGCAATTCCCAACTCGCTTGTGAAAGAAAAAAAATAAATCTCACAAATGTGGTATATTTTTTTTATAAAACATCAGATCACTGCTGGTCATTTGGAAGCGTGCACAAAGCTTTTAATTCTCTAAATAGTGAGAAATATTCAACTTGCTCCTGCTTGGATTGCATCTCCCCACAGCTGACAGTGTTGCTATAGAGGCATTGTCAACAGCACGGTGGACTCTGTGTTGATGAGCTCCCTGCGGGTTTCCATTAACGTCGCATCGCCTGGATGTGACCATGAGAAGACCTGCATGATCTTGCAACGTGAGACGGTGCGAAGGCTTATCTGAGCGCTGTGATGGAAACTCTGCAGATCGAGATAAGCTGGCTGTGAAGTGTAAAACCTTACACAAGTGGTAGTCTTTTTATAGTCTATTAATGTATGGTTGGCCTAAAGCATTTCCAAAACAAAGCCCATTCAAACATGTGCATGAAGCCAAAGAGAGTGTGTGAGCGTCATGGGATGGTTTTGCTTTGTGGCCTGGTCCCTGGCCAAGCCTTTAGCTCGAAATGGCTAACGCTGGGTTCTGTTAAAAGGTGATGTATTTGTGGTCTCTCCTCCTCGCTGCTTCACTCCTTCAACCCCAGGGATGATTTACTTAAGGCTACATTTCTCTTTGCCTCCTGTATATTTCTTTATCTTATCCCTCGTGCTTGTAATTGACAGGCCACCTTACGCAATCAACCTGACAAAAGGAGTTTCTTTTTGTTAATGTGTGTATCTGTGAATATGTGTGTGCCTGGAGGCGGCAGGCCAGGTCAAAAGTGACTAATCATACTTACAAATATTTGAATTTTTACATCAAGTACTGCTCAAGTATCTTTAAACACTTCCAAACAATGTCTACAATTTGTCAGTTTAGGTATTTAGCTAATGCTCTTATCCAGAATGTCTTACACTAAGATCAACATCAGAATTCCTGAAAAATTCCTCTACTGGCAAAATTTCAAGAAAGCACGGAGTGCAAAACAGCTACATACACAGCAAAACAAAGACTTCTCGTTAATCATCAGTATTTGAGAAGTGCTAAACTGAAATTAAGAGCAAAACAAAAAAAACCTAACCCTAACCCTAACTGACCGGACACAACTTCGAGTTCATTCTACTATGTAACAGAGCTGTTTTATTAGAATAGCTAACAGCAAATGTCAGAGTGGAGAACAAGCAGTCAATTGCATTTATGCATTTATATAAAAATGTCAGTCTAATGAATGTAATAAAACGAACAGTCTAGGGAAAAAGAAAACATTCCCAAGCAAACTAGGTTCCTGTCATTCATTTTGGAACGAAAGCTACTGCCTGCTACTTCTATCCAGGCCATGCCTACATGCCCTTCTCAGTGCCAGCTGCTGCCTGGTACGGTAACAGCTCCGGGCAAAAGACTTACACTAGAGCTCAGGTATGTGCCAACCTTTGGGTATGAATGGCATTTTGGACGTTAGGAGACAAGCTGGCAGTGGCCGAACCTTAGTACCAGGAGTCTGCTGGAGAGCAGATCAAACACATTAACATACTAGCGTGATATGCCAGGCTCAGTGTGTGTGTGTGTGTGTGTGTGTGTGTGTAGGTGAGTTAAAGCCAGGCACAGGGAGAAAGGCAGACAGTGTGAGAGGCGGAAAATGAATCAAAATAACATTATGAAACAACGGTTTAGACAAAACATGATTAAGAGTCTACAGCCATGCCTAACGCTAGCGTGGCAACACGCTCACAATGCTAACATGCTGATGTTTAGCAGGTATGATGTTTACCACTACTACCATCTTAGATTAACATGGTTGCATTGCCAGAGATCAACAGAGACATACTGCTAGCATGACTAAAACTGTTTATTTCATGTTGCATTGTGTGTCCTTTACAAGATATCTTGGACATGATGCACAATTATACACAAATGAAAACAGGGATTAAACTTCTTGCCCTGCTGTAAACATTTCTGCAGACTACAAACTTATTTGACTCATTTTCACATTGTACTGAGGGAGCAGCAATCTCTTTTTTATCTCTTATTTGAAGGCCTGAGTGTTAGTTTTGTAGTTTTTGACATCATTCATAGCCATTACTGTAACATTTTAGTTGCCAGCTTAAATGATGAGATATGGGGATACAGTGACACCACTAGAGAGTCAATGGGGCAACCACATGAGCAATCACACAGGTTTTAACCCTTTAACATCCAGTTTTCCCCATTTTATTTCCCCTTCAGAAGTTTTAAGATTTTTTTAAATCTATAAACATTTTCTGTACCACCTTGTTGCAGCTCTTCATTGGAGCTATATTTTATACTGATTTAAATATTTAAACTCAAGACTCCATGTTTTTATTGCTGTGCCTTTCCATTAAAATGAATGACTCTAGATTCTTCTGCACCAATTAATTCACATTTTCCCCAAATATATATATATATATATATATGGAAACTTTGGGATCTCCAATTGAATTTAAAATAAAGTTCTGTGGGTTTGAACATAATTTGGCTGCACAGTATGTGTTTGTAATGATTAGCCCACCAGCAGGTCAGTGGGGTTAAAGAGGTTACAGCTGGCAGAATTGAGGTGAATGAATAACTGTAATGTCCTGTATCCCTTGTAACTCTTGTGTTGTACAGTCGGTCAAAGTAGAATCAGTAAATAGCTGTGCAATATGTTTGGCTAATAATTTTAACATTGGCTATCCTTGGCTTGTGGGAGGAGGGGTTAGACCTGGGAGCTGCAAGATAGGTGCAACTCCACTGAAGCAGCACATACAGCACAGTAGCTCGGTGCTTTGCTCAGGAGGGAAGGGGGCAGGGGGTCAGGGGGTTAATTACTACTAAATGGTAACCCCCTTGTCTGTCTGACCTGTAGGCAAGAGTACAGTAGCCCTATTTTATTCATATCTAGTACACATCCATCGTATTTTTATTCCATTAATATCCATTGATGATCTATTTCCCACAACGTAAGAACTAATGTGAGCTCAGGTTCTGTAAAAGTCCAACATGGTATTTTCCTCTATTTTTTCTTCTTACCTCTTTTACATCTCCTGTGTTAGATGTAAAGTAAAGTACACAGAAGGCAGAGAACAGAGACAATGCCCACACCAGTACACAAGTGTACACTACGGGTGGACATTACTACAACATTTGGTTCTGATCCATTACCAAGTAATACCAGGGCCAGAATGATATGAAATGTCATGTCATGTTGTATCATGTTTTATCAGTTTAATACATCATGAATGGGCTTCTTAATACATATTCATTAGCACTGAGTGATTTGGCAAACATTATGCATTTCTTTTTACTATTCTCTCTTAAATACTTGATCACATGATCGACCCCATCCCCCCTCTTCACAAGCACTGTATTCTACAATGGATAACTTAGTCAGCTCACACAGGTTTACACAGTGTACTGACAAATCAACCACAGACCCAACTTTCAAAAGCCAAGTGATTGAGTGAGTGAAACCCAGGTCATCCCACAGCCTGTTATATTTCAGAAAACACCAGCCCACACGTGTTAATCAACAGCAGTAACACTGGCATGTTTGTGATGCAGAGTACATGTGCATCAGCGATGGTATGATTCAAACAAGCTGTGTTTTAATGAAGCACTACAGATCTGCGCACGGCAAACAGAGAATACAGAATGGATGAAACTTTGGCGAGTGCTTGCCAGCCGCACCTTTTTCGACCACTGCTGTTGGTTGACACGCAACCTGAAGCAGGAGGATTTCACTGAGCACTACATACCCACTGTGTTTAGGATTCGGTCTAACACTGAGAAGATTCTCTGCTTGTGCCATATTTAAAAACACATAACATTCATCAGCCTCTGAATGATCTTTGATATCCCCTGAACAATAATTGTGATTGAACCTGTGTGGCAGTGACAACATTGTTGAGAGCAGTTTTATCCCAGTTTTTTTCTAAATTACTGGGTGCTTCCCATCAGCCACAGTGATAACTTTGCTGCAGCGTATTGTCATTTTTCTCAGCGAACCCCTGCCAACTGTAATGACGGGACATGTTTTGCAGAAGCACTGCGCAGACTGCAGCGTCTCAGCCCAGTGCTGTTTTGCAGTGGCTCAAATGAAAAAAAAAAAAAAAAAAATGGTTGGCTAAGCTGCAAATCAGAAATTACACCCCAATTGTTGGTGTAAGGGTATTTAGCAAACTGCAGACATAAAACTTTGCCTCTGGATGTGAGTTTTCCAGTTTTTTGATTAGAGAGTGGGTTTGAGTTTTGATTTGGTCAAGGCTCTGGTTGTGACTGCAATGCTACAGAGAATCCCAAACGGGCCCGAGTGGACACAGAGGCTTTTGCAGAGTATGTAATTACATAGTAAATTATTCAGTGGGTCCAAACCAAAACATAAAGGCATTCATTTTCAAAACCAGCTTACAAGGAAGCCTCTGGCAGCGCAGAGCCACACTGTTTAAAAAAAAAGGAGACCTTCGACATATGCTGGAACCATGTACCTGGAAGTGGTTTATTGTTTTTGTAAAGAAGGATGAAGTTTTGCATTTCTTTTTTCACGTGGCCTCATTGAAATATTGTCAATAACTATGAAGTAAGCACATTGCATCTGCAGGAGGGAACAGAGAGCTTTGTATTGGCTTTAAGAATCAAAATGAGGGTGTAAAATTGTTCTTTGCGCAGCGAGATGAACACCACAAAAGCGACAACAGAAACTCAGTGATGACAGAAAGAGAGCGAGAGGAAGGGGGAGATATATCATGTGAGTCTGATGGGATTGGCCATGACTTTGATTCTGTGTAGGCAGATCCAGCCACTGTGTTTGTACAGGCAGAAAGTATCCATTGGATCATGTGTCTTAAAGACTTAAAACACAATTGACTTCTGCAGCGAGTTCAGCGTTCCCCTTCAAGCGGAACATCCTCTTCCTCACACAGTAATTAAGGCGTGATGAAGTTGCAGGGTTTCAAGACGCACTGCCGAAATATGGCACATGATTTAGGATTTTGTTCAAGCAAAATAAGCTCATCATATCACAGTGGAGACTTCAGGGTCTGTGGCTATACCTTTGATATGACCTCTACCACTCCATTCAAGTTCTCTTCCTGTCCAGTATTGCTTTTCTTTAATTAATTAAACATCTGACTTAAAATAAAGCAAACATAAATGGTACAGATAAAGGGAAGTTCCACTCAATACTGCTCTAACATATGGAAAAAAGCCTGGTGTTAACTGACAATACATACATTTCTTCCCTAGTTCCTAGTTTAGTTTTACCGTACCCAAGGGTGGAGGAGCAGCATTTCTTTGGTTTGAGTTCATGTGCCACACTCAGAGGCAGATTGGTAATCAGGAGGTTTGGGAGAAATCCCAGTGTGCCAGTACTGTTCCATCTCTGTCTTGCACAAGCACACACCCACACTCTGTAGTGTTCACACCAAGTGTACAGTAGGGGAGTAAATGAGTGGCCCCTCCCTAAAAAGTACAGTCCCACCTTGACCTTAAGTGTATAGACAGGGGGTGTTCTGGTCAAGTTCAGCAGGAATCCACACACCATTGAAATTATGTTTATATAGTACAAATGTTTTAATGAATGAAGTGCAACATTTATGTACTGCACTAGAGGTGCAGTGAGGTGGTCGGGTTGGATGGTGGACTGTGATACAAGAGACCAGGGTTCAAATCCAGACTAACAACATTTCCTCTTTATGTTATTGGACAACGCAATCCGGTCGGCACTATGTTTCTTTCAAAACGTATTTGCTGTTGCTAATTAGTTGTATATAAACATAATTTCTAGGAGACAGGGGGACAGAAGGGAAACAGTGGTGCTGATAAAACATAAACTTGAAAACAAAACACCTTAGCAGGCTGCTATGCAAGCAGTGTTGGCAACATGCCTACCTGTCAAGATTGTGTGACATTTCAAATAAATACTTTTTTCAGTTTTAATGTTATTACTAGCTGCCTGTTCAGCCACTGCACTGTCAAAAAATGAGAGCAGGCTTTACAGGCTACCTTCAAAAGTAAGGAAGAGCTCTCAACAAGGTGGTGGAGACCATGTGACTTACTGCAACAACTCGTGTTTTTACATAGCAGAGTTTCTGTTTGTCATGATAGTCTCGAGGCTACAGACAGTGTGACTTCAGAGTCCCGTTACAAGTGAGTATTTTTTTCCTGATGTTGTTGTAGGTTTGGAGTGGTGTCAGATGCAGGGTGTTGCTGTTCAGTTGTTTGTGGTTGCATCGTAACTGCCCAATCTTTCTCTAAGTTTCCAAAAAAAACAGATATAAAACATATACAGTATTTAATTTAATTTAAAATCTTTGTACATAGAGGCACTAGGCACCAAGTTTGCTTATGCAACAGGTTGGACCTGCCTCTAGCACCCAAAATGCTTCTCCTGATCACTCTACATGCACTCTACATTTCTCCATGAGCTGAAGTCCTACTCTGCCCTCAGATCTTTATTTTTGACAAACAGTGATGATGAAAAAACATGATGCATGTATATTTCTCTCTGAGGGCCACGTCTCTCAGATCTGTCACAATGTACGAGAGATACAAACCTGGCTTTGAGCTGTAGTGGAAGAATTACTCAAATCCTTTAGTTAAGTAAAAGTACTGATATCACAATGTAAAAATACTCCATTACAAGTCAAAGTCCTGCATCAAAAGTGCATTTAAGTAAAAGTACAGAAGTATTATCACCAAAATGTTCTTAAAGTTGCAAAAGTAAAAGTACTTGGCCCCTGTGACTGATGATTATCATATACTGTAATATTAGATTGTTAACATTAATGCATCAATGCATAAGAAGCATTTAACTGTTGTAGCTATTCCAGGTGGAGTAAGTTTTAACTACTTTATATACAGTTAGTTTAGTCCAGTGGTTTCCAACCTAGGGGTCGGGCCCTCCAAAGGGCCAAAAGATAGATCTGAGGGGTCATGAGATGATTAATGGGAAGGGGGGAAATGGGAAATGTCTCATTGGTGGAACTACAAACAACTCATAATGGAAACGTAGCAGGGGCTGCAAGTAGACACTGCTTTTTTGTATTGTATTTTATAAGCTTATAAGTTTTTTAATGTGCAATCTTCTTTTGAAAAGTTACAAGTAAGTACAGCTGTCAGATAGCTGTAGTGGAGTAAAAAGTACAATATTTCCTCCGAAATATAGTGGAGTAAAAGTATAAAGTAGTAAAAAAATGGAAATCCTCCAAAAGTAAAGTACAAAAAGTAAAGTACTTAGTTACTTTCCACCACTGGTTTGAGAAACAAGATGAAATTTCAGATAAGGAAATGAAAAAAATGAAATATACTGTCGGTTCAAATGGTTCCAACTTTCATTCTTGGCGAAACATATCAGTCAGTCCCTCCTGGATATTTGTGCACCTTAATAGTCTTTCATGTGTTTCCACTCAGAGAAAAAGAGAGAGGAGGGAAGAGAAAAAGAGAAGTGGCCTCATATGTTAAAATTTATGCAGTGTTCTCTGATGTTGTTATCATGCATTTATGTGCTTTGTTACACAGAACTTTGTGGCAACCCTGGCTTTAAAGGCACTTCATAAATTACAACATTGACTGGACCAGACATCTCTCCCTTCTTGCTCTCTCTGCCGGCTGGAGATAAACTTGAGTAGGTGCAATCAGTCCAACAAATAAAGTGGCTCCATCTGGTTTTGTGAGGGCTCTGGTGTTGACATTATTAAGTCAGAAAAGCCTCCAGTGTGGTGGGGCTATTTTGAACTCTCCACAGTGCATCTGCTCTACTTCAGCTTTAAACCTACGCAATAGATTTGTCACAAGACACCAAACATTTATCATACGTCATCTCGGAGTCCCCAATTAGTGGTGAACATCATTCCATCCTAATGAATGCATATGAGAATGGAAGTTTTGCACTCTCAACCAAACAGCCAAAGGAACTGCGACACAACACAGCAATTTGAATACAGTGGAAGCCAAATAGATGTCTCTAAAGAAAAATTATTAGGTATGATCAGAAACCAGACCAGGTCCAGTACGAAATGATGCACAAATCCACATGTTTCTTTGTTTGTGAAAACAGTGGTTACAGAGCTCAATTGCTCTTTGGACTCATTGGTTGTCAAATTATAGCAATGAAATGAGATACGGATTGCTGCTCAGAGCTGGTAAAGTATTTATCCTCCATTATTAACTTAAAAATAAAACTAAAGCACGTCTCTTTCCATTGTAGACCAAGTCCTTGGTCGAAACTAGTCTCCTTATAATCCCCATTCCAGGTCAGGCCCCGGGCTCGCTTGATTGGGTCCCCTAATTACCCAGAAGCCTCAGGGGGTTGTTATCCCAGCAGAGTCTCAGTCGCCACACGTCATGGCCGGGGCAGGGGCTGTGTTGAGGAGGTGGGGGTCGGAGGGTCTTCGTCAACATGTGGGCCTGCTTTCAGCATGTGACTGCTGACCCATGCATTGTATCACATTGCACTCATTTAAAAGGTCAAGACTTGTGGAACCTGGTGCCTTTTGCCTAACCCGACCCTCGACCCGGTGTGGACACTTGCTCCGTTTTAATCCCCAACAATAGATCCCATTCAGAGCGAGGCAACCTGTAGAACATCTGTTTCTGTGGTCTGGAACAGACCATAGATCAGCAGTAAGGGAAGGAGTCGACTGTAGGTGCTGCTTTATCAGAAACATTTACCTTTTGCAGATAGAAAATAGATCAGAAGACTGAGTTTGAAGTGCAAAATGTTCAGAACTTTCTCTGTTTAAATGTGATTTATTCAAAATCCTGTCCTTACTCCACCAATGAAAACCAGTGTGATTATCAAATAGTCTATCGAGATGCAAATATGAACATGAAAATGTACCCTTATCACAGACAAGCCCCTGTCTGCTATTAAAGTAATCAAATATTTGCAGCGGCACTAATGCATCTGTATGCATAAAAACTGCTGTCGCGATATTCTTTCATGTTACAGTTTGATATTTCTCTCATTATTATGGCATACTAACATATGTTGTTATAACAAGAAACTTTCTTGTGTTCTCATGATGTGAAAAAGATCCAGTACAAGCCTGATAAGAAAAAAAGATGTTGGAGCCCAGAGTACTTGTGTATGTGTGCATGGCCATATGGAGGTGCACATAATGGTTATATTTTAAGAATTTTATTTCATTTATTTTCCATGAAGTTTGTTCAAAACAGAAATGAACTTTGAAGAGCTTTTACCTGTTGAGTAACTATAGAAAGCTAAGTGAACAGTTTGTGTGTATGTGTGTGTGTGTGTGTGTGTGTCTGCTAATCAGTTTCTTTCAACTATTGATGTTTTTTGCACATTTCCATCTGTTCATAATTTCAAGTGAGCAGTAAATGGTTTAGATTTAGCCTTGGCACACTACATGGCATCACATGATGACTGTTACTGAAAATATGGAATCTGTCTTTTCCCTTTTTCATGTAGGGGGGAAACACAATGCACTTTGCATGAAGATTGCGTAGATGAATGAAGAGAGATTGATAGATAGAGTGATACTTTTTCTTGTTGTCAACAAATCCCATGAAAAGACCAGAACCATCAATGAATGTACTAACAAGTACTCTGTGTATCCAAAACCTGATATATCTTATTCCTCTGTGTCACAGAGCTCCATTGTTGTCCAAAAGCTACTACAAATGCATCAGTGAGCAACTCTGTTGTACTGGCTGACATATTCCTTCATTACCATGAACACACACACTTTAGTTAATTTTGACTCAAATCCACATACAGTACACCATCCTGCTGTGGTAAATACTCACTCTGGCGTACCAAATATGTATTAATGCGCAGCTGAAAATAGTCCCCAACAAATGCACTATTGAATCCTGATTGAGTGACGTTTGATAACAACTTTTTTTAAGTCTTTAAAAAAATGAACTATATATTTGTGACCTGTTTCTAAAGATTTGCATCATCAGAAGGAACCAAATGGGTCAAGGTCCAGAGACAGGGCAGGGAAGTCAGAAATTACTGAGTGATGGACCAACACATTGTTGGTTTTTCATGGGATGTGTTGACAATAACAAAAATATAGAATATCGCCAGCCTTATCCTTTAATCCAGGACAAGACTGCAGAATCTAATAATGGACAAATGATCTGTACAAGGTCCTTTCAAAATACGCTTGAGACAATATCATCTACTGTGTTCAGTTCACCATGTCTCATCCCAAGCACGGAAAACTAAATCAAATCATGTACACAAGTCATTGTCAGTGCACATACATACTTGTCTCATGATGAGGAGAAACATTTGTTTTTATAACCAGATAAGTTGACATGTAATAAGAAAAATATGTCTTGTTCACATGCAAGTATATCTCATGATAATGAGAAAAATATTTTGTTATGACATGAACATTTTCTTATTACAGTGAAAAACTGGATGCTTTTTTCTCATGGTGGCAGCAATACACTGCTTTGTAAATGAAATGTGAGCAGCATAAATCTTGATCAAATATTTGTCATTGTCACAATGAAGCCCTGATGATATTCGTGTATGCCTGCTTTTGTATATTGTAATAGAAAACATTGTGTAATCAGGGAGGAAAAGTACATTTTCATTTTAATGTTCATTTTAAAATCCGGTGTAGCACCATGAAGGCTGGATTACCAACCAAGCAAATCAGACAACTGCCCAGGGCCCCAGAATTGAATTTATTAATTAGTATAAATCGATAGATAAAGGGCTCGAAGGCGACTTTTGCATTTGTACGTAATCTTTAGGTCGTTTCTTCTAGAGGGGCCATTTGTCAATATTTAAATTTTAACACGTTTAATATTTTAGTTATGATTACATTGTGCATATTCTTACATACATTTACATGTAGTCAACCTAAAACCAGACCAAGTTGGGGAACACAGGGGCCACCATAGGATTCCACAGCTTACTTTTTGTCCCAGGACCTGTTAATAGGTTAATCCAGCCCTGTGTAGCACAAGCTTTTTCACATGAGTGGATGCATTTTGTGCCAGTTACCTTGTTTGGTTTACCTGCTGATTGGCAGAGTTACATTACGGAGAAAGAAAGGAAAGGAGTGTGTTTCATGGTCGATCTGTTGCATAAGATTTAGTGTTTAACAGTTTATGTAATGTATGTTATGGCCCACCTCTGAGACCATAGCAAATAAGGGAAGGCCACGCGAGGGATTAACTAAAAGAGAGATTCATTTTGTTTAACAAATGTGACAAAAATGACGATTCCAACAAATGAGACTGGCAGGGAAACACAGTGGCAGGTTAACTAAGATAATGCTAAATAAACTATTCAGAAAATCAAAAGCTTCAGCTTAACACAAGGTGGTGCCAGGGGAGAAGGAGCCTCCAGACTACCAGGTTGGGGTGGTTCTTAAACAAGCTGGAGACAGTGGCCAGCTCCCTCTAGTTCCCTGATGGCCTCCAGCTTTTCCTCCAGCTTTGAAAATTGGAGAAATAAGTTCCTTTATGTGTGTCAATGGTCACACCGTCTTGAAATAACCGCTGGTTTATTAAGAATAAACATGACGTGAACAGAATAGACCTCAAGCAAGTCCTCTTACATGACTGTGAACTAGGCTGAACCCGAGCACGTTCATTGGCGTTGCCATGGATACACATACAAGGTATAACAATAAAAGTGTTATGTTTAAATGCAGAGGAGAACGTAATTTTGCTGCGTTATTACCGACAGGTACGCATCTCTTTATTAATACTACACAGTAAAATAACGTTTTTCCCTGCCAGACAGGAGAAGACACTAAATAAATGGAACTCTATTGCGCTGGCGGGAATGGTCAGAATGTTTGCGGGTGTGGTCGGGAGTGGAACACACACATTGCGGGAGCGGGCGGTAATGGTTGGAAATCCAGCGGGAGTGGGATAAAGAAAACAGTCCCACACAGGGCTCTAATACACAGTCCTGCCAATGGTTTCACACTCTTCCACAGATCAACAGGTGGTGGTAGGAAAGACTAAGCTAGCAAGTAATCATGGATGTAAACAATGTTGGATTTAAAATTGTGATCTCGAAGATTTTTATTTCGTTGTCTTTCACGGCACCTATGGTGATAATTGGTAATTGCAGGTGTGTTTTTGGACCTCACTTAAGTTTCAGTTTCAGTTTCATCGTCTGTCGTGATTGACCTTTTCTTTGTTTGTTCGGCGATAGTAACCGTTTACTCACAACGCTAGCACAGACCGGAAATTTTTTTTCTGGGAAAGTCGCTCCCGACACCCGGGTGGTAATACTGCAAATGCTGCAGGCTTTCATCAGTGGGCCATATGCTCAGCCACCGTTGTGGTGCATCATTTGGCGTCTTAACAGACGTTTATTTAAATGAAAATCTTCGGGATTATATCTTTAAAATATGTATAATAGGAAGGAAATGCATCCGGCGCGTTTGTTAGACCTCATTCAATGTTAAAATAGCTTTTGTGGGCAGCTTTAATCAGAGGATTTACTTGAGCACCATCCTGAGCTCCTAAACCAAGCCAAAAATCAAAAATGTCAAAATCTGATGGTGCTTTCAAGAGGCCAGGAAGTTGCAAGTTTTGTTATTGTCATATGCACAACAATTACAGTGAAGCTGTCACTGGCAATGAAATTCATAATTCTCAGGATCCCTCGAACAATGCTCAAACAATATGTATAAAAGAAGATCACGCAAGTAAAAAGAGAACCTAAGACATAAGATATAAAATAGTGCAAAAGTTCAAAATATAGGAATAGAATATAATATGTACAAAAGAAAATATAACAATAAAAGAAAATATGTTACTATAGCATCAATTCTACTTAGCGTTTAACAGCATATCCAGGCTGCTGGTAGCGGTCTGTCTTCCATTATTTATCTCTTGCAGTGGCATTTTCATTGGTCCAGTTAATGTGATGTATTTACCAGTGACCGATGACCACCTAGACACAAACACCTGCTAAACGTTGTCATATGATGTTTTCCCAACTTTATGAGTCGGACAGGACTGCCGGAAAACACCGTTAAACCACCGTTTTGGGAAACAGAGGGCCGGAAGATATACAGCAGCTATGTCCTGCAAAGCCGCAAGAGTTGCTGCATTTCTCAGCCAGCATTGTCGAGTAAAGTAAGGTTTGTGCTGCGTGTTGCACAAGAAATGACATTTATGGATTTGCACTCAATGCAATCGTTAAACCAGTCCTGAAAATGAACAAATGAAGCTTTACTATTTTTTAATATATGAACCAGATGTTTCTCTGTGCTGTGCGTATAAGTATATACAGAGCTCTAGTCTACAAATCTTAGTTGTTGTCATAATACTTTATCAGATATTGACATATATTTGGTTGGTGATCCAACAAGGCACAGCAGTATCTACCCATTATAGCTACATAATTCACACATGCAAACACATGTTCAGGCTAAAATTAATTCTGCATTCATCATAATTAATAGATAAGAATTGTTTTCATGGTATTTTATGCTTTGAGACCACATGTTGAACCTGTTTAAACTTCAATTTCAAAAATACACATCTATCAGTGAAGAGAAGAGGGCATTCTTTTCTCATTCTTAGCAAACGTGCTGTTGCAGATGCATGTTTTTACCCAGCAGCAGCAGTGCTTGCAGACTCTGTGCCATGCAGATCCAGTTACACATGTGAGCCACTATCTGCACCTCTCGTGACAGGCTCACAGCACCTCAGGCGCTGCAATGTTGGCAAGCCACAACAAGATGTGATGAGCCACTCTAACAAAAAGTGCTGACACGCTTACTTCTCTCTGCCTTCGTCAGTCAAGATGAAACAGCCTTTTTCTACAAAGTTATACTTTGTTGTGTTTTTAGTATTCCCCAAACAGTCGTATTTCTGTGAGTGCTGCGTATTTCTTTTGGGAAGATTTCTTCTTTTTAAGTTGATCCAATAATGATTGAGGAATTGGCTGCTTTACTGATGCAAAGCGCATGAAAAATAGTAATATATGTATTTCTCCCCAGCAATTACAGTAGAAATAACAAGAAAACCAGTTTTACTTTGTCTCTTTCCGTGCATTCAGGACCATGGCAAATCAAGCCACATGGAGCCTAATCAAATGTCACGAATGATTTTAAGCATGGAGCTTCTCGTCAAACTTCATAACCATCCTATATTTGCGTGTTTCCATCAGTTTCATTGAGTCTTTTTCAATAGTCCAACGAAAAAGGCATTGCAAACCAAAAAAAACACTAAAACCAATGATAAAGCAATGCTTTAAATAACGTTATTTCATTGACAGCTTCTCTTGGACAATATGTCCTCTACAGGAAACAAATATATACAAATAATAATAAACTTTTGTGTATGTACAGTATGTGCATCTGTGTGAGGGACTGTGCATTTGTATTATATTGTTTTGTTTGCGTGTGAGAAAGCCAGCATGAGGTAATACCAGTATCGCATGCCTGCTAAGTACAAGCATATTCCACTGTCTTTGCTATGGGCGTCTGTATGGTAAGATGTTCCATGTGTTGGGAGTTTCATAGAGCATTTCATCGAGTGAAATGATGCACAGGTACTCTGAGGTAATGACACAATCATGCTAATCTGATTAGCTATAATGATAGCACCAAGAGGGGAGACATATCGTGATGACGTGCTAATGATACTTGCAGAGATTGCCTCATGAATAATCTGATTGGTTTTCCCTCTGGCTGAGATCGAGTTTTGATAAACAATAATTCCAAAATGCGTATGGAGGGAGGGGTGTGTAGTTTATTTCTCTTTCCCTTTACACAGTAACCAAAACCTTCATGGTTTTCTGGATATACTCCACATTCTTACTGGGTCGTTTTTGGATGATGTGATGCATGCAGTAAAAGTTTTACAAGGCTGATCCAAATTCTCCTTATTTAATTTGTTAAAAAAAAAATAAATCTAAATGCATTCACAGAGGGCTTGCTGAGCACGCATGGTGCTTTCCAACAACATTCTGCTTTATTCACATTGATACAATTATATGCATTCACACCTGGGAGTCACGCAGTAAAACTACAGTGCACAAACACTTAACACTGAGCAGTTGCAATGCTGCATCTGGAGGTTAAAGGCCTTTCAACAACCCCCCCCC
>NTHP01000201.1:423665-489604 GCA_003416845.1 Oplegnathus fasciatus | reverse complement strand
CCCCCTTTGGCTGGAGCCCCCAATGACTGTCAACGTATCTGACATGATCTGAAATATCTTCGTCTGATTAACAGCATCCATCTCCAAGCAGGTTAAAACACAGACTAAGGATTATCATCAAATGGAAACCCAAGCAGTGAAAAAAATGAGGATTTTCTCAAGGTCAGCATCAAGGTACCATATGCTGAACTGAATGTACAGTAAGCATCTATTCCTAGGACAGCTTTGTTAATGTTCTCAACTTAATCAATCTTTGATTGTCCCATTGAATTCCAAGCAGACCCTAAAGTTCTCAGTTAACTCAGTGGTGTTTTCCTTTCAGCCTTCTCTCTCCTTAACTGTGGTGGATTGGCTGTTAAAAACTGGACTATATTATGATCTGAACCACAAGACTTAGACGGACTTTGGGAAAATTGGAATTATTGATGTTGCTGAAGTAGAGATCTAAATAGGAGTCTCAGGTTTTTGTTAGTTGTTAGACTTGCATGTTATGTCATTAATATACTGAGTTGACAAGTCTTGGTGTCCTTGAATCACAATCTTGTTATACCATCCATCCATCCATCCATCTATTTTCTCCTGCTTATCTAGGTCTGAGTTGCAGTGGTAGCAAGCTGAGAAAAGTAGCACCAATGCTCCATGCCCCAGCTACTTCCTCCAGCTTCTACTGTGGGTATCCCAAGGCGTTCCCAGGCCAGATGGATAATCCCTCTAGCATGGTCTGGGCCTACCCCAGGGCCTCCTTACAGTTGGCAGTCGGACATGCCTGAAATATTTCCACAGAGAAGCATCACCTCCTAATCAGAAATTCAACCACCTCAACTGGCTCTTCTGTATGTCCGCGCTCCTCTTCCTCCTGTCCCAAGGAGCAAACCCTAAAACCCTGCAAAGGTTTTGACTGCTTGTATCCACCAATCTCATTCTTTCTTTTACTACCCAAAGCTCATGACCATAGGTGAGGATTGGAACATGCTGTATATCAACTGGTCAATCAAGAGCCTCGCCTTCATGCTTAGCTGCCTCTTCGTTATGACAGATTCTGTTCTGAATCCCTCGAGAATCGAAAGCACAATTGTTTTCTCCCCCAGCTCAACTACATAAAAGTACTTCAAACAAATGGAGGAAAAGCAAATTGCCCAGCTCAACAGCTTTCTCATTCAATATGATAGAAATATGACAAACTAACTGGATACATACTGTATATGGGAAGTGAACTAATTTGTTGTGTGCCAGTATAGCAGTAAGAGGAGAAAGTAAGTGTCCAATCAGAGCCTAGAATGTTGATTACTTGATTAATACTAAACATGCATGCAAGTTTCATGCCTGTGGGAACAAAGAGGGAGCCTGATACTTGGAGTCCATATATGAACCTGGCACCAGTGCACGCTGGCTAGCAGGCTAGCAGGACTATATTACTGGACATAACTGGATACTCTCTACTCCTCGGTTGGCCATAGACAATAGACTAATATAGGTTATTTAAGAAGAAAATAAAGACTTCTTCTTAAGCACCTGAAAAAAACTAACTCTTCGCATAGTCTTTGCTTGACAACAGGGATGCACTATTTGATTATGAGGGCAATGGACAAATGAAAATAGTTTTTCTATTTTCACATTTTCTACAACTGGATGGACAGTTATGATGCATTCTTCTCTCATTTCTAGTAAAATGTAAAGAACAAGCTAAAACATGCTCTGGATACAATCTTTTCGCCATGTTGTTAGGATGGAGCGATTGAGCCATGACGATAAGCCAACACATCGCTGAAAACATTGGCCCTTTCTGCTCTCTGCTTTTCAGTTAAGGGGAGGAACAGAAAGGAATGGGATGGTTGATGGCAGTAAAGTTGATAGTAGGGGGGATGTGGGGGCCAGTGTGAAAAGGAACAGCTGGGGATGGATGGTAATCTCAATCTGATAATGCTCATGTACCATGCAACTGAGCATGGAAAGGTAAAACATGATGCCACAGACCCCACTCCCTTTTTCCGTATCTAGGTTTCATTGCCTTCCCTTACTCTGTATGCTTCACTGAGATGCAGACTACAGTTATACACGAACACACACAGAATTGGAATCATGTTTACTGATGCATTTATTTGGTGATACAGACAAGCCGGTGAGGATCTTGTGTTCTCTGGAGAAAAAACTCTTTATTAATAGCAGAACTTTCAGTTGAATACAATACTTGTACAGTTTTCTGTCTCTTGTTCCTTTCACCAGGTCAGACATTCCAGGATTGTGTTTCTGCGTCTGAGGGCAAATGTGTCTACGCAAACCAATCTTTCATTGTGTGGAGCGTAATGTCACAATCATGCCACAAAAGGAGAGAACATGATACACTTTGTATTCAGATAGTGGGAACACAATGTTGCAAAATATGAGACAAAGGTTTTCTTTTTCTTTCTGTTTTTTCCCTCATTACAATTTTGTTTTTGATAATATGACTGTCAGACACATTGACAGATTTATGAACACTGAACACTCAGTGCAACACAGTTGGCACTTTGAAAGTCATTACTGACATGTGTGATTTAAAATTAAATACCAAAAGGTATGGATAAATCAAATAAAGTAGAAAATGATACCACAGATACTGTACATTTCAACATTCTAGGCCTATGTTGAATATTTCTACTCTTGCATTCCATCCAGCCATGCATTAAAAGTTATTATATGGAAAATCATCAATAGATTGCGTCCATAAATCTAGAGATCTACAGTTTTTATTTTAGTTTGCATCAAGGGTCAAAGTGGCAAGTGTATTGTTAAACAATGAATTGTAATTGCTTTAATTTAATAAAGCAATGGTGAAAAAAATGGATTTCCACAGCAACCATTTTCACAATCAAGATGGAAAACCATTGAGTGGCTTCATCCTGAGCGGTTAATGCACATGGAGGTTCACACTATGCCCTCTAGACACACCCCTTGACACACACAACCAATGGGGGTCTTAATGCAGTGACAAAATTGTGATCCCTCACTGGCTTCCCATCCACAAAAATAAAGCAAAGCCAGAGGCACTGCAGTTGGGTTTTGAACCCAATTGTTGTGGTGGGTGAGTTCTTTCTATACTGTTCCACATTGACACCCAAGTGTACAACTGTACCATGATTACTGTATACAATTAAATTCTGATTTTAAGTTATATATAACATGTTGATGCAGTAGGAAACATGATCTATACAAAGTTTTCAAGGCAGGGTTTTAGCTGACCCCAACAATTCTCCAATAATGCTTTTGGGCCCTATTAAACCTTATCTGACTCAGATTACCAAAATATGATACAATAGTCATCATTCACATTTAGCCTACAACCATATCTACATTACTGCACTGGAAACTTACAGTGTATGGTGGATCCAAAGATGCACATCTGGTTTCAGGAGGCCCCCTGTCCCCCAGTAAAATGTAGGAAAGATATTAAATGAAAATCAGTTTTTCAGGTTGTTCAAAATACAAATAATCCTTGAAAACTTTTCAGAGGGACAATAAACAACAAACCATTGCATAAAGACTGTGAACCCATGAAAAAACACCAGCTCAGTTTTCTGTTTTTAACAATTGACCATTGATATGTAACATATTCAAATTTTAGGATTCGGTCTATGTCTGTTCAAAGGGGAAAAGTCTCTTATGTACAAGTGCTAAGCACCCTTAGTACCAAAATAGTTGTTTAATTTTTGTATAACCTTCGCCTCCAGACTGTACAGGGACACATTGTGCTGTGACACACCACACACAAGTGACACAGCAGAGAATGCAGCATCATGGTCCGTGGCCTCGCTGTCCCACTAACCTTAAACGATATGACTGGCGCTATTCTAGATTTTTGTTATTGTCAGCAAATCCCATGGAAAGACCAAAACCATGCTTAGACAACTCAAAACAAGTTGTCCCAAAGTCTGTTTTCCACCTTCCCTATCCAACCAAGCCCATTGGTTCCTACTGAAGACTGAAAATTGGTGTGGCTCATTGGTGTGTTTTTAATTAAGCTATATCAGGCTTTGCTCAGCAATACTTGCTAGTAGAATCAATTCACTGGTGGTTTTACACTTTTCTCATAAGATTTGTTGGAGATAAAAAAAAAAAACATGCAATATTGCCAGACTTATCCTTTTGCAGCAGCTGCAATTGCAACAGAACATTCTGAGTATTGTAAACCTGCTACTATCGCAAGGTCTCACTTATGTTTTGAAAAACAGTAGTTCTCTGGATAGAGTTTTCCAAGCATTATGTTCACATTGGCTGCTTTTGGAATAAGGTTAGAGGGTTAGTTAATAAGGCAGATATGAATGATGAAACTGTAACTTATAAGTGACAGATGAGTGGTTTCTAAATCAAATAAAGTTCAAAACTCTGAGGATGGTTACAATTTCTGGGCTCCGGGTCACAGGAATGCAGAGAAAACAGTGCCGTCAACTAATTCTACCGTGATCTAAGGGCTTACTCTCTTTACAACAACAGTCCTCCTAATGGCTCTTTTGTTTATGGCTCTAACACTTTTGTTTCCTACTGACGGAAGCAGGATCCTCTTGGTTCAGGGAGAAGTTACACCTCAATGAGGTTAGAAGCCTGATACTCCCTTTGGGTACAATGACGAGCGCAGACACTGTATAGGAGATGGGGAAGGGGTGCTAACAAGAAAACATCATGATCGAGTGCAAAACAAAAAGATGTAGGCAGACAGGAATGGCTATTTGGACAACATAGAGACAAAGTAGCATGGCGATAAGGCCCAGTCTTTGTCACTGCCAAGCAGATGACAACACTGACACCCTTGAACCACTGTTAGTCATCAGTACTAGTAATGGAAACTTTGAGTGGAAATATGTACTACAACATTCTCTGAAGAGTACTCACCCACCAGTGCTTAAGAGAAAAAGCTGTGTTTTTCTTTATCACGGTAAATGAAGCTGACTGCTCCTCGGTATTGTTTTAGGAGAACACGCGTCTGCATCCCGCCGAAGCGGGGCGAGAAACCATGTTGTCTTTCCTTGAAGTCAAGTTGTGCATTCTCACATCTCCTCCCTTGGGAAAATGGCCTCAAAGAAATACGGCCAAGGCCCATCGTTCCTCCTTTGGATTTCATCAAATGTGTTTTAGTTCATTCTGCAGCAATCACATTTCACAAAAAAGAAACCAAGGGCATATAACTGTAAGACGAATAAATCCTGGCAATAAAGAAGAGAAGACCTGTCACACCATGTCATTTTAGCCATTACTTCTCAAATGCTGGCAGGCACTTGAAATAGTTATATTGTCTGCGTAGGTCTGCGTTTGAACGCATGCAGAGCAGGCTGTGGCCAAGCATAAATATGAACATTTGTGAGTGGATTGACACACAGTGTGCTCGCTTGAATCGATACTTTAGAAATATTTGCATAACTAAAAGATGTTAAACAAGGGAGCTGCACATGAAAGAAGCTTCCTACACTTTGCTTATTGTGATTCCAGGCCACAACATGGGCCACAAGTGCCAACATTTCTGCCATAGTTTCCCACTGCAGCCTAGCTCCAGCTCACTTTGATCACGGTTCTGGGTATTCTCTGCGGTAAACATCTGGTCACAAGCCTATTTTTTATTTAGGTTTACCACTATTCTGTTCAGTCTGAAGGACAGCTTCTGTGCAGTTATCTGTAATGGTGACTGTGTATATTTGGTAAGATGGAACTTGAGTTAAGCCAAACATATGAAACACATATGCACATTTTACATGACTGTAGTACTAGTTTGGATAATTTATATGTAGGCTGCATGCTAATAAGTACTATGTAGGTACAGTATGACCAACTCATTCCTTCATTTCAGAGTGGACTGCTTATACATACTGCAAGTCCTTGAAAAGAAGCCAAAAAGGCACAGCCATGTGTCATTAGAATAACAAGCAGTAAATAAGGTTTAGAGCTGACATCTTTGAGTGTGAATTAGTCTTGGCATCAGCTGGAGAGAGGCTGTGTCCTGATTGCCTGGCTCCCTGTGTGCACAACGACGCATTGTGCATTCCAGACTGAAAGCAAATCAAGTGATGGAGCAAAGATAAACAGGTGGAGACAAGATCACTATTATCAAGCAATGACGGAGGTTTGGGTGTGCAGTTGGGAAGGCAGCATTGGGATGAGCACAAATGGTAATGCAGACCTAATCTGAAGCGTCAGCTTTTGTTCAAAAATGAGCTGCCAAGGCCTGAATTCCTTGTACCCAAACAACGCCTCGAAGAACAAGAAAAAGCCACAGTGATTCATAGGTTTACAGTTCTGGGGATGTGACTCAAAAAGGGCTATTGTTTGACATTTATGCCCACCACAATGTGGCAACAGAGCCTGACAAAGCACCTGGCAAACGCCATGGCTACAGTTTGGCCATTAAGGCAACGTCATAGCGTTGCTTTTCTTTAGAAACTACAATACAAAAGACAAATGAACACAATGAGGCCTGGTTGTAAAAAGTTGCTGATAATTTGTAAATGTCATTAAAAACAGAGGGTACTAGGCTGAGTTAGCTACCTAGCCCACACACAGACTTCCAAAATGTCCCTTAGATTGAACAATGCCTCACTGTTTTTGTGTTAGACTGATGGTGTGGCAATGTGGAACCAGCCTGCAAGAATTAACAAGCTCTCACTGAGGGAGGAGTTGGAGGACACAAAGCTCTGGGACAGCAGGGGAGCGACAAAGTCAAATATTCTGCATGTCATCGACCACTGTTAACTGGGGACCATGGTAAGACTCACTGGACTCTTTAAGGCCTTTCCCCCATTAGACTTCAGTGAAACATTGATGTGTTGTTACACTTAAAAAGTCTGAATTTCTTTGCGGTGAGAGCATGGCTATGTAGGCCTTCTGATCCACCCTTCTGTGTTAATATAAAGCTTCCCACTCATTTGGAATAAGACTTAGACACACATGGGAAGCTTTTGAACATTGCCAGCTCAAGAAAAGCAGGAAAAGTTCCTTGAATTCCTCCAGTGAGGCATCTCTGTCTGGCACAAATCAACCTGGAAACAGTCATTGCCACCACTACTTTATAATCCCCACTAATAAAAGCTAAACCTGAATCAAATGTTCCGCTTTATTCAACAACCCCATATTAAAGGAGTGGTGACAGATTTCCACATGAAAGTAGATAATGTTCAAAATGTGATTTTTTTCTTACTCTTGTTGTCTAATTGTCAAATCATCATGTTTACACTGGGTTTGAATTTTCCACAAACTGAAATGTTTATCTTTGAGAAAGACAATTTATTTTCATCTCTTGAGTTGCTGGTTTGTTTTCCTTTTTTCCCCTAGATGTTCATGTAACACAATGCTGTCATAAGAAAAAATACAGATGTGGCTCAGTTTATTGTGTTTTTTTTTTTTTCTAAGAATGAAAAACCCAAACGATATTCCCCAGACCACTTGTAAAATGTAATCTGCGTAGCATCTATCCCCACTGTGATTCTTTCCCATTTTTGCGTATGTGTCAACCCGTCAGCTTTAGAGCTCAGGCCACTTCCTTCCATAGGTGTCACATGATTGATTGCTGGTTTTAGTGTGTTGAGTCACTTGACATAACATCAATGAGGGAGAGGACACGCTCATAAAACTTTTACTAGAAACAGACTGCAGCATGAAGCATTTTGTACATTTTTGCTGTTCGCTCCCATCCATCATCGGATCCTTCAGAAAGGCCTGCTGAATGTGACAGAACACGGAGAAGCCCACTGACAGATTATTGGCAGCAGATAATAACATATTATTTTTGGTCTGTAAAAGCTATGTCCCAAATAGATGAGAAATGAGAATAAATCGAAGTAAATGAGACAGTAAATCTATCTTTTCTAATCTCTCTAAAAAGAAAGATTCCTCTTCATATGAACTGTAAAAGAAATTAATTGCCCCATTAAGCATATTATCTCTCTGCTCTGTTTTCCTACAGAAGTTTGATTTAGAAACATTTTAGCAGTGTCATGAGTACAACGCCTCTGTGACCAGCTGCAAGCTAGATTAATTAAGAGGAGATGTTTGTTAGGAGTCACAGTACAAATTTAAACTCCTAAAACTAAATTCCATCCATCTTGTTAAGTGTAGCAAGAGGACTAGGTTCCAAAGATACAAATAGAAACAAATTATATAATCGGTTCGTCAGGCCAAGTATATGACTCTTTTCAGCCCACAGTTTGAGGTCCTTAATGATCCAAATTACTTTATGCATCTATTTGTATTTACTCTAATTGCTATGTTACAACTCGCTTATCTGAAAGCCAAAGTTGCACAAGTAAGAACTGGTGTTCTTCCTCTGGCTATTGAGGTTGGCAGGAGCAAAACAGTATGTGTGAGTGGTGTGATTTGGCAGAGGTGGAAAGTGAGTCCCATTTTGTGTATAGTATTGTACAAACTATGATGACTGAAGCATGGCTGGATTAACCTGCTATGGTCCCCGGGGCAAAAATTAGCTGCTGGGCCCCTATATTACATGGCTCCAGATTTTCTGTGTGATAATTTGATTTTACATGAATCAATTTGTGAATATGAACCATGTAAGCACAGAATCAGCTGAAATAATGAAGACCCTAAAACTAGATTTTGACACAGGGCCAAAAGAGCATGTAATAAAACAGCCACCTGAAGGCCGCTGTCATGTCAGTTGATATTGTGCTTTAATAGTATATATTCCCAAAGAAGTTACAATTAATGGAATTACTACACACTAATCCTTACACAGTGACACCTGGGGCCGTGGGGCAGGGGCCTGCTGTGCATTGTTGATTTGGCCTAAGAGTGTCAGCTTTCATCAAATGGCTTGACAAAGCCCTGATCATGATCAAAAACTGTAAGGGTTTAAATCAATCATCTTTAAATCAATAGTTTGACATTTTGGGAAATAGGTTTGTTCACTTTGCCAAAACATAAATGAGAAGATTGATACCACTGTTATATCTGTGACAAGTCTACTTCTGTCTGAATGTAACAACATCAGCCTACCAGCACAGCTAACGCTCACCAAGGTGGTTTATGGACTTCCCTCTTTTCCCCTCTGTTTCCAGGCTTTATGCTAAGCTCAGCTAACCGGCGGCCGGCTGTAGCTTCACAATTAATAGACATCAGAGTGGTGCTGATCTTCTCATTTAACTCTTGCTAAGAAAACAAATAAGCATATTTCTCAAAATGTCAACCTACTGCTTTAGACAATATTGACTTTACTTTTTCTGTAGTAGTTTACAATTCCATATTATTTATCAGTAATCTAACATCTTGTAGATGTCTGAAAATCTGTTTATGTAACTTTAGTACATTTGTTTTCTTTACATTTGGACTTGGTCACTATTAGTTGAAAATGTTTGTGCTGCATTTGGGATCTGGTTTATGATAATGTACCAAACATTATCATAAATCTTGGAAGCCCATGTTGGCCAAGAATAATGCATGACACAATAATGTCAAACTTTATCAAAAATCTTCATCATCCTATTAAGTGTAACATTTTCATGATACAGTTCGTCAATGCCTCTTTGGTCTTCAGACACATCTACCGTTTCATTCATGCCGAATGATGCTGATGATCCTTTATCCGAAGCTGCAAAACCTTGGATTTAAAGACACAAACCATATGTGCTGTCCACTCTTCTGCACTGTGCGTGATTTTGCAGCCTTTGTGTGTCAAATACACTGCACACCTCTATTTATCTCACTCTGATTTTAAAGAGACCACCTGGTGTATGTATTAAAGTGCTGCAAACCCAGATTTGACTCTCATATTGTTCACATTAGGGAGGTCGTGTGCGTGTGCCAAGTCAGTTTTAAATGGATGCTGTTTTTATGATGTTATGTCTTTGGCAAAATCAGCAGCAATTACTTATCTGGACGAGTCACATTTTAACAGGCTTTTCAGCCCTCCCTTCACTGCCTTGTAAACCATGTCCTATTCTTTCAGAATATCATGCGGTTTTGCTGGCATTAATGAGTTACTTCCTTTAGCTTGTTATATAATGATGTCACCTTCATAAACAGTGTTGATTGTTGGAGGTTTGAGAAAGTAGAGATCACTAAAACTTATTTAAAGGAGACCTCCAACACAGTGTATTATAAAATGTTTCTCTCCCATAACAGATATTTTTGTCTGTTAACTAGCTCAGGGTCATGAGCTCAGATTGAAGAAAACGCAGCTTCCTCTTTAAATATGTCATCAAATTGGATTGTCAGGAAAAATATTAATGAACAGCCATGTGAGCAAAGTTAAAAAACAGCAGCAATTAAGTATAGCAACACTGACAAGCTGGATACCGTGTTCAAAGATGGCGTCCCATTTACTCCTATGAAATTTGTTCACTGAGCACACAGGCAAAAATTGCCCCCTTGCGGTTTCTCACGCTTCTGCTTGTTTAAGCCCATAGAGCATGCTCAGTAGAGTCCTCCAGCCGAGCCTGTTGATTGCATGTGCATCCGAGACTTCAGCTGGCCGAGCCAACTGACTTCCGGCTGGCTGTCCACACACATGAATAAAATAATTTTCATACAACTCTTCTAGACTATCCAAATGTTAATAAACTGAATGGATCAAGTTCTGATACAAAGAGATACATTTCACAGGGTTACTAACATGAAAAATGTATTCACTGTTTTACTGCCGCTCCTTTTCCAGTGACTGTGTATGGGAAAAATGTTTTTTGGGCCAGTGTGCGTCAGATGATGCTACCAGAAGTAGCAATGCCGAGTGTGGCCACTACGCCAAAATCACTTTACAACCCGTTCTTGATGTAGCTAGGTAGCTCGATAGCTAGGTAGGAAGATAATGTCCCCATTGTCAATCCTGCCTAGTGTGATTGAAGCTCTGCTGTAAGTGGTCATCTGTTTCTCCAACCAGGGGAAGAGCTGCCAATGAGCACATCAGACTTCCGCAGGCTTTTGCATTTTTGGGCCGATGGAGCATTAGATTATTTTTTGGCCAAGCTGACAGACTTCCTGCTTACTCGCCGAACACATGAATGGCACGAAAAACAAAGAGTCATTTTGGAATGTTTGTGATGCTCATAAAAACGTATTCGACCTTGCACATTTGTTTCTTTTTTTGATGGCGTTTTAATGGGAAAAATCCCTTTGGGCCAGTGGGTATCATGTGACCTGCAGTTCCGACTGTGGCCACGACACCAAAATTTCCTCACAGCCAAGCACTGTTCCTGGGGGATCAGTATCTGCACCCATGCCATTCACAAGGTAACCATGTTGAGATGATCGACACCTACAGGTACAGGTAAGAAATCTATTTTACTCAAAATGCGAAACCGTCTTCTCTGTTATGCAGGGTTTTGAGTTTTTTTTTGGTTTTTCATGATTAAAAGTGATGGAAACTCATCTACATTAACACATTTCCTGTTTATATTATTGATTTTGCTGATTGTTGAACCAGGACCAGAGTTTGATTGTTAGTTCCAACATCTTGGATGATGTTCTTGTCACAGTCAACCTTACTTTGACAGAATATGCACAGGGAGAAAGGTATTTGTTTTTGAAATCAGAATTTTGCCAAGAACACAGTGCACCTTTTCTATGGTCCTCTTGTGAGCTCTTAGCTACATTGTACGCACATCATTATTTGACATGCCATGAAATATTGCTAGATTGCTCAAATATTTTCCCAAGGAGCCCAATGCTGTGCTTGAGAAGAACCTGTTACTTGCACCTCTATTCCACTTGGTTTCCAGGAGCGTAGTATTTACAGCGTTATAGATTTGGGTGTGGTTATGAGTCCCACTTGGAGCAGGCAGCAATGAAAATAGGCCTTGGAGTTCACATACATGCATTCCCACATGAACTTTTTATCGAGGATGTCAGATGGTTGTTGGAAGATTACACGGGGGAGGCAAGGTCATGAAATTTTAGTGCAAACACATGAGGAGAGGACTTATGCACTCACTTATGCACTCATCAGAGACACTGAATACTTTATTGCCAGGCTGGTGTTGCACAAGCAGACAATTAATTCCCTGTCTGGTTTGTTGAAGTTCAGGGAGTATCTGAATGTGTGTAATATTTATTGAGCTGACCTCCAGATATGAATGTGGTTTGTCAGACAAAACAAAAGGCCCTTGAACAGTTGAAGTCAACCAGTTCATGTTGTTGGGGTCAGTTTATGTGCACGCTCTACTTGAAAAATGACCATGCAAACCTCAACAATAATCCAAAGTGGTTGAATCAAGTTAAAAAAAGCAAACATGCAGAACACATCATTCATGTCTTTTTAGCACTCAGTTAAACACACAATGCAGATGGTTGCTTGGGTTTTGCTATGACCCTTTACTGACTGTACTATACCAGGAATCAGACTTTGTATGTGGACAGACAGACGTAGATTGTTCCAAGAAATTGTCATTTGGAGGTTCAGATTGGTTTGAAAAAACAAATACAACAGAATTACATATTGTGCTATGTGCAGTTTTTCTTGCAGCGGTAAGAATTGGAATAAACTGAAACCACTCAGATTGTTATTTCTAAGGGGATTTCTACTGGTGGTACAGAGTTGGAGATAATGGCTGAGTTCACCCACCAGGAGCCTATTTTTGATTTATGTCGATCAGTACCATGGCTGTCGATCATGTAGTGGTTCATGAGCTCTGGTGCTTGCTAGCAAGGAGAACATGGAATATAATAGTCCCTTGACCCTGACGGTGAGCCCTGTTCTGCCCTGTTCCCTATTTGGTGTTGGGCCATTGTGAGTAGTAAAAATGTGGCTCTGCTTTTACTGTAAATTTCATTTTTCCCTGCAAATCTGTTTGGTGTTTCTTAATCTCAGTATGAATCCTCTGGTTTAACATCCAACACTGTAAGGTATCATAGGCGGTTGGCCTTGTTCAACATTAATACAAACAAGCACAAAATCTTTAACTTCTGGCCTTGTAGATAGCAGCTATAGACACATGGACATCACATGAAGTTTCTAAATATAATGTTTTTTTTAAAGCTGCACCAATCAATGTTTTATAGCAGCAATAAGTCAAATGACTACAAAAAGTTTCTGTCGTAGTGACAAACCGACAGAGAATTACCATTCAAATCTACAGTTTCCCTAAGCTCTATAGAGCGTTTTAGCATCTTTCAGCTCATTGTTTTGGTTTAATGGCCCACAGTTTTATTGTTTGGGGTCAGTCTCATTGTTTTCAACCCTGTTTCCAGCAGCAGCACGTGATGATCCCAGAAGTTGTAATACCCCGTGTGGCCACTATGCCAATTCCTGGGGGCTTGTACACTACCTGCAGGGCACCAAAGTCAGCTAGCAGCTTGGTAACATAGTGGAGCATTTAGTAGAGAGCCAGATATTTGTCTCAGTAAAACTGAGATAAAAGGAGAGCATACATTGGATTTATGTTCATCGGACTTCACGACTTCACAAGATGATAATATGTCAATGTAGTGTTTACAGCTTGTTCTGCTGCTCTCAAGTGGCCAAAAATATCAATTAATGCTGCTTTAATCTGAGGGTAAATTCTGTGTGTAGACATGCATTATGGTAATGTAACAAGCAGGTGGTGGCCTTTAATTATTTAAATTAATCCAAACACACACTCAATGTTTGACAGAATTATCTTGTGGTAGGTAGCAGCTATAGACAAACATGCACTTCCTGCCAATAATGTCCTTTTAACCACACGCTGGAAATATTTAAAAGCCAGAATGAAATGTTGGCGTCCTCGACGTCCATAATATTTCTTAAATCCTGGCAACAGTCTTTTTTATTTTTTTTAAAGAGGCAGATCTCTTTACACTATTTTTTACCCACACATCCAAAACTCAGCCTGATTCATGCTGCAAAAACACTGTTCAGTGCAGTCAACAGTAACAACATCTTGAAACAACATACAAGAAAAATGTTTCAGTTATAAAACGTGAAGCTTAAAATGTAGAGAAAATGAAAATGAGCCGCTGATTGTGAGCCAAAGTCAATCAGAGTAATCAAAAATAAAGTTGTTCAATCACTGAGTGTTTAGTAAATGCTGTTTATTATTTTATACAATTTTACCCTTTTTAATATAATATATTATTTCATTTCACATCACATGCCTTTTGTGTTATATCTTTAAAAGGCCATGTTATCGCACAGTGTTACTGGGTCGTTACCATGTCCCTGATGTGGAAGCTTCATTTGAAATACTGCTCTGTGCTCAAAAGGGCTTGAGTCATCATTGTAGAAATGATATCTCTTGCGCGCACAACAATCACCCCAAAGAACCCTTTTTCTCTACATAGCTTCAAGATGCCTTGATAAAATCCTCCACCAAAGATCTGAGGAACATGGACCACTTGGTTCAAACAGCCATGAAATTGTTGCAGAGCCAGATAAGACCTGATTAGACTTGTCAGGTTTGCTGCTTACCAGCACGTTCTGCAGAACCACCTGCATCTTCTAACTCTCCAACTGCCTAACCACTCATCCCCCTCCCTGGGAAAAGCTGAATGTGCACTTTCTCTCCTCATATCTGTGACCTCTTGTGCCTCAGTGAATGCTGTCTGCTCCCTCTATCTCCATCTCAAACACATACACACACACACACACACACACACACACACAGGCACTCAGACACAAACATGCACACACATGCAGACACACACTTCTTTCTGCCTTTGCTTTCTCCAGTCTGTGTCTCACACACACAAATGCACAAATTCACATGCACACTTCTCTCCTCAACCTCAAAACTTGGTCTTCCCTTCCCCTGCTCTACCACTCTGCGGTTTCAACTTGAACCTGTTACATATAAGTCTCAAGGGCTGCGTTCCAGCTCAAGAGCCATTTTCCAAATGCTGCAGCAAAAGCCTGGAAGTCAAGTTGTCCTATTCCTGCCTGGAATTAAACATGACGATCATTTGTTAATGAAGTTAGATTTGGAAGTGAAGTTCATCATCTGCCATGTGTTAAGCTTCAATTTTGAATTTATGTGAGTTCTTATGTGTTTGGTCAGGCACAGCATACATGCAATTACAATTCCAGAACTCCCCTCCCTTGTTTGGAAGAGGTTCATAGCCACAATGTGTTTTCCACAACAGAGATTGATCCAGAATTGACCAAATATAAATTCTTAAATATACTGTAGCATATCAAATAAATGGTTATAAATAGCACCAGCATGCAAATGAATGCAGATGTTTCAACCACAAGTATTGTGGTTTGACATGGCTCCTTTGAATTTTGAACTATGGCACTTCGCGGCATGCAAGCTCCACTTTAATTAAGAGCCCATCAGATATCCAACATTAAACCTTCATTTCCTAAAGCTCCTTTTGATAGCAGCTTGATTGACATTGCTTTATATTCTCATTCTTTTAACATGTGGTATTCATGAATACTTACAACCACCGCTAGGAATTGTGTATTCATTGGGATGTGTATAATACTGTATCTAATTATTAGGTCTTGGACATCAAGCTGATCTCCAATCAGCTTTGTCAGAAAAAAAACTCTGAGCAAAGAAATATAATCAAAAATCAATTTGGCTCATGACTGCTGTCCATAAGCTAAATGTCAAGTCTCGGATGTTGAAGGAACCACAACCCCACCACATAGCACAGTGGAGGTAACGTGCTGATTAGGCCAGTGAAACAATGCAACTTGCAAACAAATGGAGATGCAAACCTGAAGGCACACTAGTTGCTCTCAGACTTCAGCTGTGCCTTGAATTCTGTCCATGAGAAATGCATTCAGAACAGGTGACAAAACACCACCTCCTGCAACAACCCCCACACATTTCCACTATGCGACACAGTCATAAAGCTTTACCAAGACTACAACATGCATGTAGACTGGATGGGTAAACTCCCATAACCTCTCCTGTATACAGTCCCAATTACTTCTCTTGATTCCAATGAAAGGTAGGAGCCACCTGTCCAGCACCCTGGCAAAAGCTATGGGCAGTGTCTTCTCCAAGTCCTCTGCCAGTGTCTTCTGTCCACTGTGCTTCTCCCATTGCCAAGCCACCACTCAAAATTAGCATTTCCCCATCCTTTTTGAACACAGCCCCAGCAAAGCTCAGCTGTACCCTCCTGAGTCATGTGCCTGGGTTCGATTCCACACATAGAAAGTGTATTTGTAATGCAATGAAACTATGACACTGGTTATGAGATAGGGTCAGACAGAGTAACACCACATTACCACATAAAGTACAAATAAGATTTAGAAACACACATTGCGAACAGCCTTTAGCTTGTTCAGTCATTATGGGCAACATTCTTACAAACAATTGCCTACTTAAATTATCTACTTCTTTTTGGAAAAAAAAATCTTATAGCAGAAACAGAACAACATGGCATCCTCTGTCTCATCACCTGTCAAATGTAACTCAATTTTTCACAGACATTTTACCACCTGGTTTGGTATGCTAACCCCTAAAAAAATGTCTTGGGCTCTGTCTTGCTATATTTTCAAATTTCTACACCACAGCCTTGGCACAGCGCTGCAGACTGGGGTGTAGATTCTCAGTGGGATTGGCAATACTAGCAGCCAGCTTGAACTTAC
Source organism: Oplegnathus fasciatus (assembly GCA_003416845.1). Classification (NCBI taxonomy): domain Eukaryota; kingdom Metazoa; phylum Chordata; class Actinopteri; order Centrarchiformes; family Oplegnathidae; genus Oplegnathus; species Oplegnathus fasciatus. Next base: position 473,115 of record NTHP01000201.1, on the reverse strand, counting down.
TGGGGGTCATTTGAGATGTAAAATATAATACGATGTAGTCAGAGGCTTTTTACTTGCCATGACTGTGAAAGAATAAGTCTTTCACTTATTATATTATTTTCCAAGACACTAAGAGCTACAGTAGCAAGAATTTCTACTTCACTACCTCGCACATATCTTGATCTACATGTAACTAAATAAGATTTTATGGAATGTTACTGATAATCTTAATGGATCCTATTAATGCGATTATCTGGAGAGACCACAAAGTCAATAATTACATCAGTTAGTGCAAGAGTGCTACTGTGGATAACGCACATAAAACACAAAAGGGTTTGATTAGAAACAGGGAAGCTTAATAAAAGACCTCACTGACGTATTGTTGAAGTATAACCTCCCAGATATCTGGAGAGTGAAGTGCAGGCTTGGACACTGATGTTATGTCAAAGCCACTGCTTACTTTTTAAAAAGTGAACAACAATAATCTAAGAATCTTAACCAGAATGCAGATTAGAGGATGAATACTGTCGATCTTTGCCCATTCCTCCACCAAGTTAAACATCACCAATCTTCCTTGTTAAAGACATCTCCTTCACTTCTGCTCATTGGAATAAAGCAATTATTTCAAGAAAAAAAGAAAAAAACTTGCTTCATTCAATCTGCTATCTATTAGAGTTTTAGACGTTTTGTTGAAGGGTATGAAAGTCAGTGGTTAAATGTAAGGGCGGTGTGTTTGTAAGATGCACTGTAACATAATGTCAAAATGCAACATTAAGGATTAGTTCACGTTTCTGGGGTCACTATGAAATACCTACCCACAGTTAAGTAGCAGCACTAAGTCATGATGAAACTGTGGAGTGATGTCATCCACACATAGCTCTAACTTAAGTCAAACTCTTGACTCAGTACCATCTGCAGGTTGGAAGTTCATTTCACAAGGGAGCGTTATCTCATTAGCTACTTCTTGCTACACTAACAGTGAAACACACAAAGCTCTGCACAACTGGATTTCACTAACGGCTTAAAACTAATCCTGCAATTGCAGATAGCCTGATTTTGTTCTTCCTCTGGTAATATCCATGAGCTCCCTGAAGTGGGAAACCAGAAGTCAGTAGATCTCTGTGCCTGTTGGCTGTTAATGGCCAACAGTAAAATGATGCATTTGTACAGGGCAACTCACAGGTGTGAATGTAAAGTAGGACACTGGAACGATATCAATGGCCAAATGTCTCTGATTAACCTTCTTTGCGCTTGTCTATGTAAGAAAAAACTGTAATACCTTTAATTTGAAGTCTTCATTAAAGCAATGGTTGTCCAAACAAAACTAAGTGGGTGTTTTATTCAGGTCTTGTAACAACCATCTTTAAGTTCACCATTGTCAATTTTGGGTATCATTTCAGAAGTCTCTGAATGCAACTCTAATGTTAGAACTAATCCTCTGGTAGACGAGAAATCCAGGTACATCCAAATTGTCACTACCATGAATAATGATAAAGAAAGAAAGAAACAAAGAAAACATCAGGAAACTCTTTCGGTTTCAGAAGAAAAGTCATTTGGGGGAAATAAATTAATATGATTTTACAACCTGCTGGCCAGTCCCCCTGTGTTGTGGGCCCAAAGGAAAATTTGAGAGGTGGCATTCGCTGTTCCAGACTGATATTGTTTGTGGACTGCATGTATCCTTGCCAGAGCTCCCCCTTATCCAAGGGCAGCACAATGCTACATAGCAGGGCAAAACCCCAGCAAATGATGTCATCCACTAAGAACCTAATCCATGACCAGGATGTTGAAGGATCTCCCCCCCCTTCCTTTGCAATAGAATAAAACGAAGAAGGGCCATCACCGAAACCAACTTGAAGAAGAAGAGAGATTAAGTTTTTCTTCCGAACAGGATGAACTGAAATGAACTGCTTTAAGAATCCCTGACTCAAACAAGGGTACTTCCAAGGACAAGTAAGGACTGCATTCCATTTACGCATACAAACAGAGCCATACACCGAGCCACCTCACTCAAAGTTTGTTCAAACAACACAAGGTTATTGCTCACAAAGCAGTCTCTTTACTGCCATAAGCAATACTCAGCAGCAATATTTCATGTGCTGATGGGGTGGCGTAAGTACTTCCAAGAGGTAAAGTCAATTTACACAAGTATTGTGGATAAAATCATGAGGTCATAGTGTAAACTAGACATTACCAAGAACTTTGTTCTTGGCACAAGAGACTGGCTTTTTATGGAAGAACAGGGGATTTTGTATACAAGTGATGTGGCATGAAAACATCACTACTACAATATGGCAAGGATACAACCATAGACTGTATAAAAGAAGTAGACGTAGACTTCGGGTCTGAAAAGTGAAGCAAATGTGGAAGTGCCTTAAACCTGCATTCTTTCTAATGGTCAGCAGGGGACAACTCCACTGGTTGAAAAAGAAGTCCGACTGTATAGAAGGCTATGAGAAAATGAGCCAACTTCTCACTTGATTTATTACCTCAGTAAACATTTTCCTAATGAGTTTATGATCTCAATCACTAGTTTCAAGTCTTCTTCAATACAGCATGATGTTCATTGAGTAAATCATGGTCCCAGTTAGAGTAAAATAGATGATAAAGCAGGGTATGCTTTAGGGCGTGGCTACCAGGTCGATCTGGATAGAGGCGTAGCAATGCGTATCCATGGCACTGTGTGCATTTAAATAGTCGTGAACTTGTTTTTGGGTGTTGTCCATGTTTTTGTCTTATAACTTTGACGCCAAGTGAAGCCAATGCGGAAGTGCCTTAAACCTGTATTCTTTCTTATGGCCAGCAGAGAGCGACTCCACTGGTTGCAAAAAGTCCAAGATGGCGACGGCCAAAATGCCAAACTCGAGGCTTCAAAACGGTAGTCCACAAACCAGTGGGTGACATCACAGTGTCTACGTCCACTTTTTTTATACCAGTCTATGGATACAACACTGTCAAAAGATCAGGGTTAGGGACAGGTATGAGTCCAATAACCTTTTTTAAAGTGATGTTTAGAGTTTGTTTTAACCTGAACCAGTGCCACCAGTAGGTCACTTATCCAGTAATACATCTCAACATTTACTGAATGGATGCCACAGAGTGTGGTACAAAAATTCCTCTCAGGATAATTTGTAATAACTTTGGTGGTCCTGAATTCTAATATGAATAATTAAAACCTTGTTTCCCTCTGTGGATCATTAAATCACCTTATCTTACTAACACCCTGTATAGTTTTTGACCCTGACCTGAACAGGAACACAATCCAATTGCTTGACTCCGTCCTCACGGCACACTTGACACGTGTTAATGTTAATTTCAGATGCTTTGTATGCAGGGATGGGGTATTGTCCAGCAGCTTCCTGCCTTAGAGTGAGATTGCTAAGAATACAGGAAGGTGAAACTAAGATAACAAAGCTATTAGGAATGATTAATGGTGGGATGTGTGTGTGAGGAGTCTGAGAAGCAGACCCACATGCACTTGCTCGAAACAGGGAGAAGACGCTTTACAATTCTGCACCTCATTTTTGAATCCGTTCCTGGGCTGGAAGCTTTTTCATAACAATCATCAGTATGTGTGTATGAAAACAACAGCTCCCTTCCCTAGAGTTATTATTTTCTGCATGACATATTCCAAAACATTTTTATTAGATGCCTTGGTGTACTGATGTCTACTTATAGAACATATGACATCTACTTATAGGACATGTTTACCCACATTCTTTTTGGGAGTTCTTCCAGTCTGTGTCTACGTTTGAGGCTTCAGTGTCTCAATCTGTTTGAGCGTGTGTGTGTGTGTTTGTGCATGTAAAGAGAGAAGGTACGCAAATTAGAGATTATGCACAAGTTTTGTGGGGTTGTGGGGTTAACCTCTGATTAATTGCACAGCTCCAGTCGGTTGCGGTGAGGGCACGCTACTGTAATTTTGCAGCTGCTTGATTTCAGCATATGACACATGCAGTCCAATTGGCCTTCCGACCGCATACCAAAGCACTTAAAATAGTGTTCGCTTCTCAGAGCTCTTTGCTGTCAACAAAACAATATGGGGAGTTATTAATAATGTGTTTTCCTCTCAATTTGTAGCATGTACTAACAATAAAAAAGAACTCTCTGCTCTGGAGGTTGTTAATGTTTTGCTTTTTGTCTCCTGTTTTGTCTTTTCAAATTGTTTTTCTCTGTTGCATGTTAAGACTCGCTTTTAATCTTATCATTTTGAGGATGGGCTAAAGAGTGTAAGTGTGTGTTTGTGTGTCTAGGAGTGAGTGGAAAGAAAGTTTTTCTAATGGCCTGGCAAAGTATCGATGACTCAGCAAGCAATAGGCCTTAATCCTGAGTCAGCACAAGGTCTTGTGGACTTACCCCCATTCATTTCTCTTATTTTCATACTGTCAGTATTTCAGCAGAATTGCCAAGACACTGTGCCTTTCCTACTACACCAAACTGCATAAGAGGCATCTCTCTTGAGGGAATTAATCCTGTACCCAAGAATTTATTTTGCCACCTAGATTGAAGCCATAGACACATAAAAACACATAAAGACCACTTACATTTACTCCTGCGTAGCTGCATCTGAATAACTTTGCCCCAAGTGAGACTTGTTTTCCCTGATACAAGATGTTTTTAATCACCTACAGATTCTACAAAGTTGGAACTTGCGAGGTACATAAAACACAACAGATGGAGTTGTCTGTTTGACGTAGTTTGATAGTAGACAGATATAGAGGAGTGTCGCAAGCCTGACTGACTGAACTGGATTTGTTGCCTAATGACCATGGCGCCCTGACAGTAGCGCTGCGGTAAAAATGTCAAGTTACATATCACATCATAAATCAACATACAAGCTTTCCTCCAACATTCTTCTTTAAGAGCCACATAATGTCCATCCAACCAGGGGGAGCTGAGACAGTCTTGTATAGCAATCTAAAAAATGGAAACTTGAGGAAAGACCCACCTTTTAAAATGAGGATAAAATGCAATGCAAAACTCTCTCATAATCCTGAATTTTATGCAGACCAGGATGGCATGAAAACAGCTTTGAGCGACTTGCTCAAGGTGACCAAAGAGGAGGGTTAGGGATAAAAGCTCCAGAAGGTTTTGATACCTTGCTCCTGGGCTTCCTCAGAGTGCCGGGGTGGGCAGGGAGCCACTGCAGGCATGGAGACAGGCTGTCAGGAGGCAGGAGACTGGCCAAGGATCCCGACCCGCCACACGGCAACGGCTCCGTGACGTGGCAAGGCCCCTCCGTGCTAAGAGGTGCACAGTAATGGAAACCTCAGGCTGGTCTCTTCCCTTTCCTTCCTCGCTCTATCTCTCCATCTAATTCTCTCCCACATATAGACTCATACACAGTCACACCAAGACAAATGTAGATGATCACACGCATGACCACACCTGGATTAAATCATACATCTTCCCTCATGTGTGACAGTATTGAGGAAGGATTAAGTGTTGAAAAGTTACACAAATACAAAATAGAAAGAAAGAATAGAAAAGAACAGAAAGAACAGAAATAGAAAAGTTTAAGAATTAAGTAAGGCTAAACTTCAGTGTAGTATCATTTAAATTTTTTATCAATTCAGATTCTGATATTGATCCTGCTTTGGATTTTCGGCATTTTAATGAAATTGCGAAATACACCTTTATTTTCAGCAGATTTAGGCGACCAAAAATGAAAGGTATATTGTGGTACTTTTTGATAACTGAGTGTTTTCTTTCTTGGAGACTTCTCCTTGATCTACTGTGGCTTTGATTTGAACTAATCTGTATTTGGACAAACGTGTCAGCCAAATGAATAAATTAATGTCACTGTAAAAAAGATGAAATTAAGAAAACTATAAGTATTCAGTGTCTTATGGTGCATTTTGCTTTTACTTGAGATGGACACCATATTGTAAACATTACACAGGTGTGCTGATACATGGCAAAACCATAGCAATCGAAAAGCATGTTTCTTAACAAATCCTTCATTGTTGGAAAATTGGAACTGGCTCCAATTCAGTTCTTAATACGTAACCCTATTTAGTGTGGATTATGTCTTGAAGGGTCACTTAACATGCATTGCATCTGCATTTTACGTACATGTCACAGTCAGTTTACTAGTTACAGATGCTACTAAGCCAGTGAAAACAGCTGTATAATGTCTTATATGGCTCTGGCGTGAGTTTACCTTTCTCTTTCTGAGAACATTACTCAAGTGACATCACTCAAGTAATCTTGGGTAGGGCTTTGGTCACTCAGGAAGACAAAAGTTGCGATTTGAGTTGCATATGGGAAATGTAGTTTTTCATACATTTTCAGAGTAGCTTGGCCTCTGCCGCATTGATTTTAAATATTATTTTTTTTACAATCCGTTCTTTTACAAGCCCCTCAAATTCATACAGGTGCCATACTAAAGTACTCTTTAGATAGAACCAATGTCGGCAACAGCACCACTGGACAGATGTGAGCATAACAAGTTTTTCCAGTGAACTGCCTGGTTTCACCAAATGTCTTATTTGAGCTTCTTTTGATTTGTATCAGCCATGGGTAAATATTAAAACCATTTTAATGAGCCCTGTTCAGAGAATTAGATATTTCATTTTATTTCCCTGTTGTGGCACTTAAATATCCCATAGAATTTAGAGGTCACAGGTGAAGGAACTGATTTCATGGTATCTTGTGTGATAATAACAACCATTCAGAGATTAGCGCATTTGAAAAGGGGGCCATGCCACAACTTGTCTTCAGTGAGACATCGTGGATCTGTTTTACAAATTCATCAAGGAGGATGTGGAAGGAACAGGGCTCTTTTTCGCAACAGCCTCCCGCCCTTTCCTATCATTCCCATTTTGGTATTCCCCTGTGGAGATTCCTACCACCCAGAGCTTTATACAGAACAGTAAATGAGGTTCCCCCTGACATTTTCAAAGTATCAGGGTGTGCCGAATGGTAGTGGCATGCGAAGTGAGTCTAAAGCAGTGCCTGAACTTTTGAACCTGTCACCTCGTCTTTCTTCCCTGCAACTGCATGTGGACTCTGCCGGCCTTTGTGTTACAAGCTGAAGATGGAATCAGGGAGGTTGGACTTTGTGTGAACTTTTCTCATTAACCTAATTCCCCCCTTAATACACATGCACACACACATACATTTTACCACCACTCTTATCCAACACATGACATGCAACTAATTCCAAATGGAATATATTATATATGAATTAGTAATTCATGCCCTGGAATTACTTAATTTGTCTGCATGAATTAATTGATTTATTCCTTTGCATTAATCAGTCAGGGAGGGGCACAGTGTTACTATTGACTGACAGTTGTGTTCTAGTATCGAGACGTCTCCAAATAAATAATTTAATTTTCTAATGAATACCATTAAGTTATGACATTTATCCCATGTCTCCTCGACAAAAGGATCAATGTGATAGATGCTACATTCAATTAACTCTAATTAGCACAATACTTACTCTTGTTTTCATTTTGGATTGAGATACATGAATATACTTCAAGTTTTGACATTATCTTTGACATCCCTTCAGTGCACTTTATGGCTGTAAAGGTTCGCTATATAACTTGTCACCTTTGGGTGTAGGCGATGCCTGAACACCAGACATTAGCGGTGTCTCAGCTGGGTGTCAGCGTGGTGCTCTGATGTATTGCTCTCAGGCTGTCTTAAAGACTTTTTGCCATACACATCCTTTACATACAAGAACAAAAAAAACTAAGAACATTTCTGCAGTATCAGACACCCAAGAGTACTCCATGATGCAAAACCAGAAGAGCTTTAGGCATACACACTGGGCTGACAATTTTTCATGACTTAATGGCCATCATGGAAAACTGTCTTTAGATATATATATCAATAGGTATATAAAAAGGTAAGAATAATGGCTCATTGAAAGTTTTTGAAAGATTTTCTTGAGTCAGCCAGCCTTTCTCACAGCAGCCATTAAAAGCACAGGTGTTACTAATAACATTAACGGTGGCTCTGTTCCAGTCCCAGTAAACCATGACAGTGAGCACAGCATGCACAATATCAGGACCCTGAAACTGAAGCAGCTAAATGGAATTCAGCCATCATTCATTTGATTATTTACACCTGTGCTCTACCTACTCTGATATGTCAACCTTTCTTCTATGGAAAAGGCCTGTTGCTTTAAAAACATCTTCATCAGGTGACCTGACTGAGAGTGAGCGAATCCTCAAACAAAGAAACAACATTACTTTTGTGATAAAAACCATTGAAATATGTATCTATAACATGCTATAGGGATAGTACATAGGGATACAGTGTAGTGTAACACTAACACAATGAAATATGACTCATAAACTCAATCCGAAAGTTACATAGCCTTATGCTTTAAATCTATTACTAAATGTAATTCTAAATATTTTCTGTATCTCTCACACACACAGACATATAAATGATTCACTATTAAACATAGAAGCAACAAAAGATAATTATTGTGAAAAAAAAATACTGACACAATTATAAGAATGCAAAGAAATAAAGAGTGTACACTGTATTGACATATGCAACAAATATATGCATTTCAATGACTACTTTGTCTGTATTTGCCAGAAAAAAAAGATATGGGGTAAGGAGCATTGTGGAGGGCTAAACCGAGGGAAGATATGGGATTGGGGGTTGTGGAACAGTTGAACTGCTGGTCTTGGGTTTCAAATCTTGCCTGAACACCTGGGTCTGCATATTGCTTGGTGGAAGCAGCTGGGGAAATTTTTGGCCTGGAGTCCAAAACCTGGCTCTTTCTTGGCTGTGCTTTCCAGCCTGCTTCTATCTCGCTGGAAAGTCCTTTTCAGCTGGTGGAAACTGAGAGGGCTCCTAGAGCCCCACAAGCCTCAATAAATAGTCTCAAATGTCCTTGCATGCAGAGTGGGGGATGTCTCAATTAAGCATTTTTGACACACAAGTTGCCTTATGTAGTGTGTCACTCCAATAGCTTTACTTTCGTCAAACCCGGTGCCACAACCGAAAGAGGAGACATTAGTCCTACAAAATAATCCAAATTTGTTATTGTGCATATTGCCCCCGTAATATACAACAAACAGTGTCTGTGGAGTTTGGTGTAAGTTTGGTGTTCAGTAAAGTCTGGAATCAGCTTGCGCCATTTGTGACCTCGGCACGCAAACTGTAGGTGAAAAGTCAGAATGTTGCTTTTTTACCTGCCACACAGCAACAGGTATCTTCAGTAGTGTTTTGGGATCTCACAGGTGTCTTCTGTCTGTCCGGAAAGATGAAATGCAAAATCAAATAGAGCGGTACAGCACAGTTGGTGGAAATGTTAAACTTTAATTTCACCCCAGGCAAACATTTTATCATTATGGGCAGAAAGCAAAGATCTGTGAGGTCACGAAAATACCCCTGAAGATAAAATCTGCTGCTGGATAACAGGTAAAAAATGACATTTTTATTGCCCCGCAAACGCTATGTGACCGAATCAAAGAGTAGCAAAAGGCAGACATGCAGTCTCTGTCTGAGAGCAGTAAAGGCTTGTTCAGATGGAACTTTTTTGGAATTTTATTTTTGCCTCACTCGTGCGAAGTGGGAGAAGCTATTTGGAGCCCATGTTTATTTGTCACAAACAGCCAATGTAACAACCATACAAAGTTAGCTTGGAACGTACAACCGTGTGTACAAAAAGCTAGCATGTGTTTGTGTGACCGCCTGGAGACTGACTGATTCCAAACTTTACCAGAACTGCAGTTTTTGTCTCTGTTCATTCATTAAATGGAGTCATACAAACTTTAGGATAAGTTTTTTTGTGCTAAAGTTCATACATTTTCAACTCACCTGGATGTAATGTTGCATCAATTTTTGCCCCCTAGAGCGTCTGTTGGGGTCCACTTGTGTCTTTCAGTGACTTTGTATGCACTCGTTCTGCCTCCAAAACGTGCTTTGTGTTCAGTCTTGAGTACTATGTCGGTCTGCCAGGAATAAATGTGCCAGAGGTACATGCTTCATAAAGATTATCCTATCAAGTGTACAATAGTTTACTTTTACTCCAGGAGAGTGGCTATGTACAGTACTTTATATCGACATTCAGGCCAACAGAGAAGTAAGAAAATGACATTTTGGCCAGCCCTCCTTGCCTCCTTGGTTACCCATAAATCAATTAGTCTATTTGCTGGGTACAGGAGAACCAGGGCCAGAGATGGGGGTAGGGATTTCTAGCAAACCACCTCACAAATTGGTCTCTAGCGAGTGACTGGGATTAAGTTCCCAGTCCCAAACAGTTGCAGCCAGTAGTGACTGGGTTGCTTGGGTTGGACAGATGGGATAACTGGGCGGGTCAGCAGAAGCAGGACCAGCTCAGTCTGCTGCTGCTGCTGCTGCTGCTGAAGCCATCTGGAAAAGTGGAACGGGATTCCAAGGCCTGACGATGAGGTGAAGAAAAGTGCTTTCCCCTCTGGGCCTGCCGGGCCTAGCAGTGATTTGTACCAGAGCAAATAGGCGATTGGTGAGAGGAGCTGCTCTTTCTCTCCAAGCAGCCGTCCTGAGATTTCTTCAGCGTTTGCCATTCCTCCTCGTCTCTTTCTTCACTCTGCACCATCTATCCCCTTCTTGCCTTTCTATCTGGCTGCATCTGGCTTCCTCTCTGAGGTGCCTTTACTCTGCTTTTCTTGACTGCTCCTTCCTCCTTGTTTGTCTCCAAGAGTCTTTCCTTTTAGCTGCCAAACTAAATGCACTGACAGTAGAAGAAGTCAAATTCTTCTCTCAAAAATTCTCGTCGACTTTTTCTTGTGCTCTGAATTGCAGTTCAGAGGTCATTGGACTACGCTTTTCACTTTCACTTAAAAACATCTGAATGTGAAGCTTGGATACACTGCACTTCCATCTAAATCACCAGTTACGCTAGCCTTGTTTGGAACAGTCTCATCTAGTGCATGGGAAACAGTTAGGGATGGTTCCCATAGAAACGGCTGTGCCCTGCTCTTTATCGGAGGTGAAGAAGTTAACCTGATATACATTTGCCAACTCAACCAGTTAATCTTAATCCTTGATGTCTTTTCCCTTGTAAAATAAAATAATTTAAATACTGTTTGAAGGCACTTCAGATAAAGCATAAATCTCATCTTTGTATCACTGTGTCCAGCTAAGTTTTATAGTGCCACGTCTTCTTTGCCTCATTGTGGTGCACCGAGCTGTAATGGGCTCATCTCTGCCCTTGAGGTCAGAGGGCGGAAAACCCACTGGTATTGACAATTGGTGAGAATGAGTGTTTATTCCCTCAACGGCCTCAAGGGGCAACAGTGAGCCAATTCCACACTCGAAAAACAAACTTTGACAAGCGACACAAAGGTGAGATTTATGCTTTATCAGAAGTATATCAAATATATCAGTATATTTGGGTTTTACAAAACAAAAGACTTGGATGGAAACTGATTGGTTTGGCAGGAGTAACAACCCCACCTCTGATAAAGAGCAGCCACTTACTTGAGCAATACTATGGGAACCAACTGGTTATGCTTGCATTGTGTACAGTATTAGTATAGTATTGTATAGTAGTACAAAATGGGGGACTGGAGCTCTCAAACTATTGTTTCACAAATGAAAGTAGTGATATTGAAAAAAAAAAGTTTGCCACAAATAATTTCATCAAAAGGAGGACGTCAGTTTACTGCAACATGTTATAAGAGTGCTGCACTTTGTCCATCACCAGTAGTCATAATGCTCTAATTCCCCAGAATCAGTTAATGCTTTTGCATTTATATGATGTAAGAACAAAAATATCCAAATTCTCCATGGCTGATTTCTTTTCTTATTCAAACAGTATGACACAGATTGGAACCAGGATTCAGTACTGGAATAGATGATCACAGTTGTGTCAGTGAGGATACTTTCCAGGCTTGCTGTGATTACAAACTCGTATCCAATGATCAGAGACCATGATCCTCTGAAAATGATGAAATAGTGTATGTGTTGCAGCTATGATTTGGTGTGTGATGTATCTGATAGGAAATCACTGACAGGGTGTGAAATTTGATTGTTTTATTGTGCAGCCATGTGGGTTGAATTACAGTTATCTCTGGAACTTTGATATGGGTGCAGCTGATTGAATTAGATTTCAGCGTTGATCCATTTCATGTAGTTTGATACCTTACTATGATAAGAAGAATTTTAGACTCAGTGTGTTCCTATACTCCTGCCGTAACAGGAAAGCTATAGAAGATTAAATACATCAGCGACTCATCTTCAGTGAATATCAGATCTCAGATGAGTCATGTAGTAACTTTGTGTGGTTTATCACTGTGATATAACTGTACACTGTGACCTTTTTGAACTATCGACAGTATAAACAAGTTATGTACGGCAGTAATTGCAGGTCAAAAAACACATAAAACTATTTGCAGCCACAGTTGTACCCAGCTTTATTTATAATATTAGATGTCTGGGAAAGAAGAAAGCCATAAAAAGCAGACTTGAATAGTTAGATGAGTGACCTCATATAGAATATACCAGTAATGCCAGTTTACTTCACATCCAATGACATGAGCAGGAGGAGGATTGTGCGTGTGTGGGGGGGAGTGGGGGGTGGGGGTGATTTTTGGGAACAAAATGTACTGTACTTGTTTTGGCCTGATGCTAAGCATTTAAAGGCTTTTTCATGGTTAGAAGCGCTTTAAGAGTCCAATATCCCTATTCAAATGCTATAGTCCAGCAGAGCTTCAGCCTGTTGCGGTTGTCTTCAGCTGTTTGGGGGCCATAATGTGAGAGCTCTGGGCTCCTATCAGCCTCCCTTTGTCTCGTCCCACAGAGAGGCTCCTGTTGATGACTTATTTTGGAAACCAGAAGCACGGGCCTCTCAGCACTCAGGACAAGATGGCGAGTGACGGGGCCTGGCTGGCTGGAGCTTAAGTGTGTGAAAACTGGGAGCCTGATAACAGTTTTTGGGAACACATCCAAAAATGACTGTTATTGTGACAGTTTTTTGTGGGTTTGTTTTTTGTCTTCTTTTATTTTGATTTGTTTTGTTTTTCTTCGCGGGAACATGCTGTTATCACGCTCAGCGGGGGATTTCCGATAATAAAATAGGAGAACACGGTTTACTATTTAGTGCAGCCAATCACGGCGCTTCCTTTTATGAAGTTGTTACTGTTGATGATGTGCTATTGTGTTCCTGTATTAGTCTCACTTGGCTGCATTCAGTTTGAGGTATTGCTTGTTGTCACTGTCGCTGAAAGGATGCTTGTGTGCAGCATCATGGGAAATGCTAATGTGGTACCAACTGTGTATGAAACCAACAAATGCAATGTAACTATAGTATGTAAATATAGTATGAAAACTCAATGTACTTTGTGTTGTATGTGTGAGTAAAAGACAGTGAGAAATATGAATGTTAATAGCTCATATTCTACAGAAATACCCTAAAAGCATGTTTGTGCATGAAGCTACACCTGAGTAATTTTCAGTATTTCTTTCTTTCACTGTAAGCAGACCATTTTTTCATCGGTTAAATAAATTACAATTCTCATTCTGGACTCTAAGTAGCTTAATAAGAAAGGAGAAGTTCCCCTTTTCACTCATCATGTAGGTCAATACAATTAAATCTACTTAGCATATTTAAAATTGCTAATGCTATGGCACATTACCAGCTATGTTAAAGCGATATTTTATTATTTGGTTTGTGGTTGTTGATGCCACTTGATTGGAATGGGAACACATCACTGTATTCACTGTAGACAGTAACGTAAGATAAAGAAATACGCACTAATTATCTATGTCTTGCCAAGGATGTGAAACTGAGTTTAGATTTCATACTTTTAAATCCATCTGAATCCCTCCAAAGACTTCTCTGCTGCATAATACTTTCATGATGTAAGACCAGCAATCCTGGCAAAGGCTTTGTTTTAATCAGAAAATTCGGACTCCCTCTAATTAAGTTGGAGCAGGAACAGAGGTTTGTGTAACTAAACTGCCGAGAAACAGTGCCAGCTGCATTAATCTAGCCGGGGAGTATTACAAGAGATCTTATCGTTTTAGCAAGAGAAGCTTCTAATTAGGTCTATTTGTGAAACTTTGATAATTACTCAAATTGGAGTACACCTAAGTCCCAACTTTGGCTTGTCTCACTCAAAAGGCCAAACAGGGATTTTTTTTTTGGTGCAATGATTGAAAGCAGGTTTGCTGGTATTATGATTGTAAGTTATATTTTCTTTCTATTATGAGAAAGACTAATAAGCAAACGACATTTATTTAACTGTCAATGGCCTGTTTCTTTAAAGGACAGGTTCTGATTCAGTAAAGTCTGTCTAATTACTCAAATGGCCACACGTGCTTTGAAAGAGTTATTGTTTGAAGTAATCATTCCTGCTGTCCATTCTGGCCCTGAAGCAATCCCCTTCTAATGTGACTAAAAAGATTTTTATGTTCTGTGTTGAGTGTAAATGCGGACTGTGTGCACTGAGGCTTCAGCAGTCTGAGTCATCTAGTGGGTATCTTCACCATCTTTCGCAAAATCTTGTGCAAAATTCCCTCTTTGTATTTCCCTGGACAGCCTTGCTGAGCCGTGGCTTGCTGAGTGACACTTCCTGGTAGTCGCATGTAGGTTTGTTGCCAGGAAAAACCTCTGTGTTGTGTTGAAATCTGTTTCCCCATTGATTGTGATTTCCCCTACCTTAACCCAACTTTAGCCGTAACCCCAACCACTTACCCTTGCTACGCCTAACCTTAACATAACCTAAGACCTAACGCCAGCACTATGGGAAACACATGAGGAAACGTTATTCCAAGGGGAAAACCCTTTTTTATGCACAAAAGGAAGGAAGGAAGGTGGGAAGGGATTACTTCAGACCCAATATGGATAGAATGATTACTGCGACCAATAACTCAGCTTACGTATGGGCATGTGAGTACTGTATTAAAATCAGAACCTAAGTCAAGAAAGTCAAGTCTAGTTCTTAGCACTCCATCACATACTTTTAGTCTGAAAATGGTCTTCATATTTCCACTTTAACCCATATGACCCCCCCTCCCCTTTTTTTTTTTGCACAAATGTTCTTTTTCAGCAAAGAGAGACAGTGGCTAAGTTTCCATCCAAATTTTGTGCAATTGTGCAGAATTTCCAGAAAATTGGCAAAAGAAAAAGCAAATGGATGCACGTTTCCATCCACTACTGTTATATGTATATTACGAGTTGGGTGCATCAAGATAAACAGCTGGTGGTGCTAATTCTCCAGTCAGGTGCCATTAAACCACTGCAGAAAAAACCAGTGTATGCTAATCTTCCATCAGAGCGTCCTACGACAAGTGTGGTGTAGTAAAAATGTGGGGATGAAATGGGAATGAGTATATCTTTTAAACTAAACCCACCTATATCCTGCTGATATAATACTTTCTGAGTGATATAAAAACATTTCAAACTTTCAGTAGATGCTTTAGCTACAGTATGTATGTATGACTGTATGACTGTATGACTGTACAATGTAACTTTAGAGTGAGGGAGTCAAAATAAAGTTACAGTAGAGTGCAAAAAATCTATACAGTGCAACATAAATGTCATGTCAGTGCTCTACTAAGCAGTACACGGAGGAAAATTTAGTGGCATCCATATAGCCTACTTAGGTCTATGTTTAGTGTCCCTGAAATTCTCAACAGATGTATATTTAAGGTTATACTTGTGATATATACAGTGAAGTCACAAGGATTTATTTCTTTGGTATTATCACCCAGCTGCTCGCTTCATCACTTCAAGAGCACTGGATATGGCTTTAATCAACCAATGTTCCACTCCTCATTCCGATGCGTTCATCTGCCAGAGAAAAGTCAAACCAATTGCTATGCGACTCTTTGGAGACTTGTTCATTTTATGTTTTAACGGGAAGGAACCAGGTTGTTGTCAGGATATTTCAGCTTCTGCAAAAGTAATTCGCAGGCTACACACGGAAGATATCCCCAGGAACCCTTGAAAATGCATTGTGGAAAAGGAAATACATATTGTAATGCCAGATTAATAGCTTGTTATGATTAGCTAACCAATTATCAACACAAACAGCCTGTGGCTCCTTTATGTGTGTTCGGGCCACCAGGGTCTCCTGCTTCGCGGAGGCCGCTTCCTCTGCTTCTATAGCAACCAGTAAGCAAAGCTATCTCCTGTTTCAGAGCTCCATTGTTTTGTTTCCTATTTTAATCGAGAGACCTTGTGTGCCCTGTTCAATATATTTTAAAATAACACTTTGAATGCCAGGCCAATTGTGAAGCAATTATTTACTGCCCCTTCTGCATTGTTAATTAGAACATTGAACTTAATCACACTTTCACAAAAAAAGTTCAGCTGCAAACCACAATAGTAGACAACAAATACGATCTTATATTGAATGTATATTTCCCTTCCTTAATTGAATGATATGTCATAATCTCAGATACAGTTGTGCTTTTAGCTGTTTCGCTGCTGAAAAGATAGAAGTAATTCTGTTCCTCTGCTCAGCTGGAAAGTTGGAATGGAAACCACCTGTGTTTGTCTGACATTCCTTTTGCTCAACGATGAACTGTGTGGTTGGTGTGTGACCTGATTACCGTGTGCTGTAAAGGATTATCTTGTCTGTTTATGAAATTATGAAATTGTTAAACAGCTTCACACCGCTCATTTTCCAGTGATGTAAGCATCTCCCTCTTCTCTGCTCATCAAATTTCCTCCAGCTTCCTGCCCAAGTAGGACAAGAGCAGATCTGTTGCACATATGTACGCTCTGAACATGTAACTCATGTCTACTTGACAATTAGCAAGAAAATTCCTTTTAGTAAATGACTTAGTGTTTATTTTAAGGTGTCAAACATCACAGACAGCCTACATTAATTTTGGAAACCACATCTTTTGAACCGCATGTCGTTTCATACACAAGTGGAGCATAAATAAACCACAATGTTTGTCATTTTAAAGTGAGTTAGAAAAAATATTTTAAAAAATATGTTGCAGCAAGCTGAGAAAGATATAAAAGGAGGATATAAACATCCAAGGGGGTGGGGGGATGAATAAAATAAAAATAAACCAAAACAAATATGAATCAATAAAATGTCTCATAGAAAACTTCAGTCATAAATTGAGATTTATAACACCTGGAGTTTGCATGCCCTGACCCACAGTAAAAACCCAGTCACTTGGATTCCAAATTTTTGAGTGCAGTGTAACTAAGAGACCAAACTTCGAGGACCGCAGGGGCCTAATGGACCTCTAAAGGATCAGCAATTCATTGATTTAAGATGGAGCCAAGTTGTGTAAAGCCTGTTAGGTAATGAGAAGGATTTTAAGTTCTAAGTGCTAAATTTGATTGGAGGCCAATGCAGTGAGGCCAGGACAGGAGTAAGATGGGAACGCTGTGGAGTCTTGGTAATCTTCCTGCGGAAATTTGGATGAGTTGAGCTACAGCTCCTTCACTTCAGCAAGAATACACATTTTTCACAATTGAGAGGAGAGGAGAAAAGAGGATGGATTTGTTTTGGGGTTTTTTGCCACATCAGCGTCGTTGTTCTAGGAATGGAAGTGGTGGTCAGTGGGTCCACTACTTTCATCCTGTTTGAAATATCACCATTCATGGTACCCAGAGGTTGAATCCTAATGACTTGGGTGATCCCTGATCACTAGTACATATATATATATATGTATATATATATATATATATATATATATATATATATATAATAGTACTGACAATTATTGGATGGATTGCCCAAGAGGTAAAAATTTTCAAGTGTTTTAAGTGAAATACAAATTGATATGTACCAGATGGATTTTTAAAGATATTTTTTTGCATTTTTGGTGTCATTTGACAGTTTACAGTGGCAATGGAGACAAGGAATACAGGGAGAGAGGGAGAGAGGTATGACATAGGCCTACAAAAAGGTCCCCAGCCTTAATCAACGGGGAACGTTGCAGTTATGTGGTATAGTATGTGCCTTAACCACTAGCTAACAGAAAGTACCAAATAATTTGCTACAGACATTCATGGTTCCCAGAGGATGCATCCTAAAGACCTCAGTGATCCCCTGGCTTTTCCTCTATCACCACCTGCAGGTTGATATTTTTGGTTTTCTGTGAAATATCTCCACAACTATTGTGCAACTGTCAGTTGGTACATACATGGAGGTGGGGGACCCACAGGGTGCACTGTAATCACATTGTAATCACTTTGATGATCCCCTGACTTTGCCTCCATCAGCCTCACTTGCCCTTAGTGTTTAGTGCTAATGAGCAAATTTGAGCACGCTAAGCTAAGATGATGAATATAACCATTGCCTGATAAACATCAGCATGTTAGCATTGTCATTGTGAGCATGTTAGCATGTTGACATTAGCATTTAGCTCAAAGCAATATAGACTTGTTATTTCTTCACTAGAACAAGGCCTCTGATCAAATGTAATGTAAATGTAAATGAAATACATTTCCAAATATACAAATAAAATCTATGTCTACAAAAAGGACAGTTCAACAAATGTGTAAGTGTTATTTGGTGTTGTCCTGTAGAAATGTTCATTCCAGTTTTGTATCTTGTGATTAACTATCTTAAAAATCATGTCATCTGGAAAAAAAAATGTTTAAAAATAAAAACAAATTCCTATTGTGGAGGTGTAATTCACTAACAGTACTTACAGTGCTACACTGTACACTTAACCCAGTGTACTCTGTCAACTGTGGAATCATTCATACAAAGCAGCCCAGTCCTGAGCTGCTTTTACACTGTGCTGGGTTTGCAGGTGGAAGATATCACTGAAAGTAACTTTAAATGCTAAACACAAGGGCAGAGGATCTTTGGCCAATCACTGTTTGTTTAAATTACTGTTTCCATATACAAACTAGGAGAATCTCTTTCCCATCACGGATGTCAGAAAATGCATCCTGTTGATTAGTTTTCAAGGTAATAAGCCGGACGTGTAATTGTACCGTATGTTGTTTATATGATGATTTAAACAAACTTAAGGAGGCTCTGTAGACCGGATGTCATTAACTTCAGGATGAAGGTGTTTCTAATTCAGTCTACCACCCCTTTCACTTTTAGCATTTGATGAGTTGTTGTTTATGGCCATTGTTGGCTTGTTTAACACTTGTATTGTTGGAAGGCAGTTGAACCTAACTCAAGTAACTTGGGGTCAAACTCCCAAGGCATTCCCAAAAAGAACTAAAGTAATTGGGTGGGTTCAGCTCTCAATCTAGCAAGTGAATGACATCTGAAATGAGAAACAGCAGGTGCTATTTCCTGCAAGGAAACACAAAAGCAAGGCCTTTGTTGCACCCTGTGTGATGGCCATCGGCACAACAAGGCAGCTGGAAAGATTTCAAAGGGACTGTATCAGAGCCCTGCTGGTTTCATGTTCTCCCATCATCCTTTGTGAATGTTCTGACAACGCCTGCTGGAGAGACTGTTGAGGCTCTACTGTAGCTGCCTCACTGACCTGCTGTTTCAGCTCTATGTGATTTATATTGAACCTTTAGCTGATGCCTCAATTGAGAGAATTGCACATTAAGTCATATGATTATTTGTTCTGTCCCAAAACCTTATGTTTCAAGTAGCTTCCCTGACATAAGATATTTGATCATTTTAAACTGAGATGCACCTAAAAAGACAAACACATTTAAGCATTATTTTTGCCGTGCTGGACACGATGTCCACTACTGAAAAACAAATCCGGTATGGCTCAGACAAGCTACGCACATCACGTATAGCTACACCATAGTGGACGTGCACTTCCTCGAAAAAGTATCAAAGCATCCGGGTTAGGACAGCTACAGATACACCACATGGAGTCCATAAGAAGTGTGCTTGGTCAGCCTGGGCTGCTTGTGTGTCCTCCTACATATTTCTGGTCACAGTAGATATCGTTGATAGTGAAGACAACATTGAGAAAGCTGAAGGAAAAAATTGTCTCCTTGTCACTAACACTAGCAAGTAAGGTGAAATAGAAGTTATGTGGCTGTAACTTCAGTTATGTAAGTGTGTGTGTAGCCCACCCTCAGTCGTATCACAAAGTGAATGTAAATATGGGTATAGTGGGGAATAAAAAGCACAATACAGCCTGGACATGTACGATTCATATATTATCAACGTTAAAAGTATTTTCAATAGGTGAAATCTGATGCAGACATAAAAATCAAAACCTCTGCTGTAGGTATCTCTGGCGGAACTTGTGTTAACCCCTTGTGTTAACTTGAAATCCAGCTCTAGGCTTTAGTATAGGAGAAATGCTGAATCCTACAACTCCCATAATGCTACTCAATACCACCTTTTTGTTACATCCTCCCTGCCTAGTAAATACCCACATCTTTCAAGCTCCACACCTCCAGTTTGAAATGCTGGCTGTCTCCGACGACATCATCCAGAGTGACAGAAGACATCATCCAACAGGCTGATTAGTACTCCCCATGACTTGTAACATTCTTTCACATTCTTTTTACTTAATTTAATGCCTTTTTATCTCCATCCTACTCACAGTGGACCCTTTGTTTCCTACAGTAGTTCTGCCTTTGTGCTTCCTGGTTTGTGTGTCGTTTGCTTCTCTGGTCATGATTGTTTTGGTACCAAGATTCCAACTTGAGTCTACATCCAAGAGATTGTGAACTGGTCCACATCTGTCCTCCAAAAGATAAACAGCCTCTGATGGTAACCTGGTGAGGAGCCTCACGCTGTAACTCTATGTTACCCTCAGGAATAAGCACTTGTGTTGTAAGGGGCTCTATGTTTGCGGAGTTTTCAAGGTGAAAGCGTGTATTATACATGATGGCAGATACTTACAGCCATGAAGTACCAACCAATATCTGCTGACAGGTACACAGACATGTCTTGTAGTAAAGGCTTTTGTTTCTGTCTTCTTCATCTCCCACATCTTTAGTACTTCAGGGCCTCTCTGATTGAGCAGTAAGACCCTGTTACAAGCTGGCTGCTCATGTTGTCACCTGTATTCCTATCCTGCTGGGAATAGTCACGATACATGAACTTCCTGGTAGAAGAAGAATTTGGAAGAAGCTTCCTGGTAAACTGCTCATGACTATCCTGTCATGAACCAAGAGCACACACTAACAAAAAAAACAAAACACCTGACACCTTCTTTGTGTTGAAAGCACCTATCAGTGAGGCATGAGTGAACAAATCCAATTCAAAGATTCTTAGAAAGGGATGATGCTTTTAGACATCTGATCTGTTTTCCCAGTCCCTGACGTAGATACATGAACTTGGGTTCACCTAATATTGGTGAGATGACAGTTTAAGCAGATACCACATTCATTTATGGATGGCTGCACTTTGTGATTACCGGGGGGAGCAGTGGGAGGGCTAGGTAGGACAGTTATTTTCAGACCCATAAAGTCTGGAGTGCAGGTCTGTGGAATAATCCACCACCCCAAAGGCCTCGCTACCTCCAGCGCAATAACAGCCTGTCTCCAACCTTAAAAATAGCTGGACGCTGGAACTCTCATTATAACCATCCATCCCTGCAGTGGAAAACGTCTGACAGAGGGAGGGAAAATAAAGTTTGTTTATAAACTAGGCACATGTGCCCTGCCAATGTTTTTTAGTGAGTGATTTCAGTATTTTACATGTCCAAGTAGTGATAAGTGCAGGATGTTGTATAACACAACAGGAAAAATGATAAGGATTTGAACTTTTTGGTGATTTTCACAAATATGGACAGTTTAAGTAAATGTACATTTTACTAGTGTAACAACTTAAAAACCCAGAAAACATCATAGATGACAAAGAAGAAGAGGAGCATTCACCCACATCATCAGTTTACAAATTAGAGCAAAGTTAATTTAAATTGCATGAGAGCTACAAAAAGTTAAAGACGTAACACAGAACCTTTCGCCTGCAGGCAGTGAAGTGTGTTGTTGACATTATTGGGATGACTGATCTCCCGGTGAAACCACATCTTTTCTCACATCAAATAGATCACAGTAGATCAGCCTCCACACTAAGCTGTTGGGAGCTGTTCTAATCGGCTCAACTTTCGAGGGTCAAAAAAGAAAAAGGCGAAAAAGAGTGTGAGACAGAGGTGGAACCCATTCTGGGAGTTGGTGTGTGTAGGTGTTTGTGTGTGTGTGTGTGTGTGTGTGTGTGTGTAGGGGAGGTGGGTTGCTGAGAGGCGGCCCTAGGCTGAGTTCTGCTAAATTCACACCAGCTGTAGTGATGTCAGTAGGCAGTGTGTCGAATATTCCGGCTCAGAAGCTCCGGCCAGGCTTGTGTGTAAATCTGTGTATTCAGGTGCGTTATGTGAAGTCATCTCGAGCGAAGCGGCCAAACTCGGGGTCCACAGGGAGGCTGGTGTTCCCAGACCAAAACCTTTCTTCTTCTACCATCCCAATTCACCCATCATTTCTCGTACTGTCTCAGCCTCTCCAATGCTCTCTTCCTCTGTTTGAGTTGTTGTTCCTCCCGCAGGTCAAACTCTTCCACTCTTGACTTTTGCTCAGCCTCCCACACTCCTCCTCTTGTCTGTCAATAACAGCAATTTGTTCCCAGCTCTCATGGTCGCCTCTCCTTTAGCAGCAGAGTAAAATGAAGACATGATATCTCTTGCCGCCAACCTCATAGTCTATTTTAGAACATTATACAAGTATGTCACCGGCATCAATATGGCAAAGTCTGAACATAAACATATCAATTATATTATTATCCAGTCTTGCTGAGCTGTCTGACTGTACGCGGTCGTGCACCTCCCGGTCGTGCACTTTCGAACTACTCATTGCCGCACTGCTCACTCAAGCTTCACAAGAGAGAGAGACAAGTCAACATAAAGAATTTCACTAATTATTCAGAGGTAAAGTTTAAGGTATAACCAATAGTATTTAAGGTAGAGACAAACTACCCAAAACTGTAACTGTAACTGTCTCTTGTACCTTTTAACAGAAAAAAGAAAATGTTCAAACAATACACCATAGTTTTCTGATTTATTCAGAAGCTCAGTTGACAATGTTTTTGTACTTTACATTCTGGTTTCTCCTCACAACACATGTCGATCTGCAGCTAGTTTTCATTAAATGATTTAAATGGAGTCAGCGGCACAACCCTGAAAGTCATGGTTTGTCTTTAGCATTTGTAACGTGACAAATGTGACGGGAGGGATTTAAATCAAATTCTTCAGATTTCATTAGATCAATCAAAAGCGGGCGTGGCTTAACGAATACAGAGCTGTACAGGACTGTCGGCCTCCACCCACTTGTTAGAGCAGGAGGAAGAGGAAGAGGAGGAGGAGGAGGGAGAATTTAATAAATTCAACCACACCCTTCAGTCACTCCAAGCTTCAGTTTGGCGACACCTGAAGCTACACAACATTTTTGTAATTTGTAAATATAATTTTACTCGTATTATTTCTGTCTACTCTGAACATATGTCTGTCCAAAGAGGGATCCCTCCTCTGTTGCTCTTCTTTAGGTTTCCTTTTTTCCCTGTTTAAGGGTTTTTTAGGGAGTTTTTCCTCATCCCAATTGAGGTTCTAAGGATCGAGGGTGTCAAATGCTGCACAGATTCTAAAACCCTTTGAGGCAAATTTGTGATTTGAGACCATGGGCTACATAAATAAAATGTACTTGAAAATGAACTGGAAATCTTACAGGATTCACGTCAGTGCTTTTATAAAATACTCTCAATTCAACATCATTTAACTTGAAGTTTATCGGTAACATGAAGTCTCAGTTTTTACAGTAAAAACAGAGGCAACCTTGGTTAACAAGAGTTCAACACAATATATCTAGGATTTTGCCCCCCACTAACAAAAAAACATCTTGTTTGGATGAGAATCTAGTAGTGTATTCCACTGCTCTGATTCTTGTGGTTAGTCGCACCATCTGTATCTAAAGAGGATAGAGTTTCATTGTGTATTTTCATGAACAGTTTCTCAGTTTATTGCACAAGTAGACCTATCCATGTAGTTCCACACAGTAGGAGTCCTAGTTGAACCGTGATTCAATTATTTTCTGGGTCTTTTTCACATTTCTTTTTTATTTAAAGAGCAAAACCAGATACAGTACATTTGTCTCACAGAAGTATCAAGAGCTTTCTTTAGTGAAGGAAACTGTGCCTAAGGTTGACAGGGGCGTGCTGCGAGGCTGTCCTATTGCCGCCCACACTGGGAAACTGCTGAAATCACAAAGGCAAATCTCCAGTTAATTTAGTCATAGGACAGGAGCAGGAAGTGATTGTGTGGACAGGATGTTTACTTTACTAAAAGTTTGTTACTCTAACCTTGTGAATTGAGGTGCAGGAGTCCCACATGAGCAGAATAGGTGTGTGTGTATGTGTGTGGGTGTGTGTGTGCACAGAGGTGGAGGGGTGAGGGGCGTGCAAAGGTTGTGCACCACTGTAACAGATGAAAAGAAAATACCTCAGAGTATTGGGTTACAGTAAATCTAATTAGAGGATTACTGTTGTGATAAGGATTGGAAAGCTTGTTTAGCTGTTCGTATTCTAGTTCGACTTCAATTACACACTGGGTTGGTCTTGATGTAATGCAATATAATTATCTTGTAATTATACCTTTTGAGGATGTTTAGTAATGCAATATGCCATTTTGCAACTGCAAGTTAAGGCCACAGTGTTAGAGGGAGCTAGATAAGTGCCAAAACAAAATGGTAACTTCAAGATGTAATCTGCTCCTCTGCTACAAGTAATTCTGCTGCTTATATTACAACCAATAGAAGTAGAATAGTAAGTGGGTTAAAATCAAACGGAAATTAAAATGCATTTTTGTTAAGGAATCAGTATATACACTATACCCTTGGTGTTTGTTATGACTTCTGTTCCTATTTTGTCATCCTTACACAGAAAGTGAGGAAGTATTTTTGACTTAATTCCTATTATCATTTGGTCATCACAGGGTTAAAAAAGAGAAACCAGCAAGATCCTCCAGTGCTCAGATGTTCAAATCCATATTGTGGTTTTTAGAAACAATGATATCACTCAGCAATTACACCGTGTCCATGTGACAGAACAACTCATCATTTGACTTATTTTGATAAGACTCAAAGGTCACCCGGGGATGTCCTGTGTTAGCGGAGGTGTGTTTGGATACACTCACTCAGCCCATCCTGTGACGTATTTTCTGAATAGGTCTCTGTGGAGACAGGATGACAGAAAAACCATATTATTCCTGTTTCTTATGACTCAAGTCCAGCTGAGATCAGGATCAGATGTGCTGGCCGACCACACATAATCTCACAGGGTAAAATAGATACCAACGGACCCCTGTGCTCCCTTTAAATGTCAGCTGAAGTCAAGGATGTGTTGCTTATTGTAGACATGAGTTTATGGTGATCTCAGAAGCCTATGCGTATTGTCAAGGGAGATTTGGCTACATGATGTTGTTGCAATAATCCGCCGGATGACGCTTAGAATTACTGGGAAATGAGATCCCAAAAATCGACTCCATTTTCCAGAGAAAAATACCTGCGGGAACCTGGGATTTTTGGCAGGCATGAGCTTCTTCAAACTTCTTTAATGCTACCAAATAACTGCCAGATCAAATACTTAAGTCCAACCTTGAAATGCCATTATTAGCAGAATTTATTTGTATAAAATTCTAAGCAGTTTCTTTCAATTACTTTTCATGCTGACCTGGCATCTTACAGCTCAGCTGTGTGGCAAGATATTTATCAATGCAAAATCTGCAAATGAAAACTGTGCAGGCAGTTCAACAAGTAGCTCAGTCAGAGATTCAGAACTCCATCCCCGAATCAGACTGCACAGCAGCATTCAACAAGTGGAGTATTGAGTGAATCACATCAACCTAATGTTACAACCAAACATCCGAGAACAAAGCTCATGTGTCTCTAACACAGACAGGGCTGCATGTGATGGATTTTCTTTTGTTGCCACAGCATACAGTAATAACCTCAGGTCAGAGTCAGAACTGGAAATTAAGAATCGCACTGTTGATTCAAATCGTTACTTTCAGTTCAGTTTAAAGATTCGTACTCACTGACTGTGCTGTTTGTTAATTTTTCCTAAACTAAGCAATCACACCACCGTTTAAAGGAACATTAGTATGTACGTCAGTAATCTGACTGCATTGCTGTTCATAATGCTGTGATGTTCAGCGCTGATTCTGACTGTCCTCAGTACTTGAGTAAGTTCTACTGGCTCAAACTGTTGCTAGGCCTATTCAAACAATGTTTATACAGTCAATAGCCCACATCACATCATGGTCATTTATGTGGCTTTTTCTGTCTTTCTTTAACCAAAAAGTAACTTCCTGTGTATCACTGCTAAACTGACAAGGATGAACTCAGTCACCTGTGAGGGGAGCTACGCTGCTAAAAGCTACTGATTTGGATAGTGATGATGATTCATTCAAGTCAGTTAAGTTTG
Source organism: Oplegnathus fasciatus (assembly GCA_003416845.1). Classification (NCBI taxonomy): domain Eukaryota; kingdom Metazoa; phylum Chordata; class Actinopteri; order Centrarchiformes; family Oplegnathidae; genus Oplegnathus; species Oplegnathus fasciatus. The sequence goes on along the minus strand of NTHP01000201.1, from coordinate 446,848 downwards.
GTGTTGAAGATTAATTTGTGCATGTACTGAACACCTGCAGTCAGGACTACGCTCTCAGACTCTACTCTCTACTACGCTCCTATAAAACGCATTAAAACCGATAAGAGAATATGATGGAAAACAGAGAATCAAACTCTTCTGGATGGTTGGCATCACGTCATCATCCGTCACAAAGATTGTGTAAAAAGGGGATTGGTGTTCTGTAAAAAATACTGCCACATCATATAATCTTACATGAACAATAAAATCAGAAACATCAGAAAAGGGCCTCCTGGCGAACACAAGTCCAATATTCACTCTTCTTTTAGCTCTTTGGTTTTTGGTCTCTACCAACGCCTGAGGAAAATATCTTGAGGGAAATAAGTGCTCCACTATGTTCACCAGCTAGTCTCTAACTGTGTCTGCCTGCTGTTTGGTGCTGAGTAGTGTACAGTGGATTTTTAGAGCTTTTTCACTGAAAACAGCTGCCTGCTGCAGCCAAAAATGACGCTATGAGAGCGAACCAAAGTGTGAACCAAAACAGTCAAGTTGTGGGCCGGACAGCTAAACAATGAACTGAAACTCACTATAAAGCGTCGTAAAGCTGACGGGAGCTGATTCAGGTGATAATTCTCTGTAGGTTCATCACTACACTTACTTCCACATTGTTTTCACATCATCATTTGATACATTTTTATTGTAAAACTATCGGTTATAGCTGCTTTAAGGGGATGACATTGAGCTGTGTGTGTGATTTCAGAGTGACCTTGGAGTAATTCTCTCACACTGAAAAAAAAAACATGAAAACACTTGCACAGGGGCCTGTGTGTGTGTGTGTGTGTGTGTGTGTCTTTGCATGCAAGATTATGTGAAAGTCTCAGATGCACATTGTGGTACTATTACACTGCTGGTGTAATCATAATCCCAGAAACTGACAGAGTCATTAATGTTTACAGCACCTCATGATGGACATGTCAGTCTTTGGCTTCAAGGCCATTAATATATGATCAAGCAAAGGGATAAGAGGTCACGTTCACCCCCAAGAGGCATATCTGTGTACATGCCTAGCGAGCTTTGCGGTGTGGAAACCTCGCCGCCACCGAGGCTCCTTGGCACAACCTCTGCATTCTTTTCTTGACCATCACCCTTGGATTCCTCAGGGGCACTGCCATTAAATAGTATACCGCTGTCCATCTTGCCAGTTTACTGACTTAAATTCCTGCATGGTTTCCACCCTCCGCCCTATGGTCAAAAGCAACATCCTTTTGCCAGTCCTTGAGTTGAATGACTCTTCCCAGTGGTTATGAGGCAGTTTATCCGCGCTGGCACCGCTGCCAGTAATGCCAGCGTCCATGTTACTGCTAGTATTATATTACCATTGTCTCCAGACAGTGCCTTTAAACATTAGCAGAGCCCTTTTTTATTGGGTGTGTTGAGTTACGGCTGATGTAGCAGTGAGACGGAGCAACTGTGCTGGTGTAGGGATTAGCTCACACGAAGAATGAAACTTTGTACTGCTTTGCACACTGTTATCACACCAACCCATCTTTTTTGGGATTGAAAAAAAAAAATCTGCCTGCTTTTTGGTTCGAGGCTACAAAAACAAACCAGCTGACGTGGTGCCAAAGAAAATTCTTACATGTCACTAATTGTCAAGAAAAGCTGGCTGCTGGACATGTCTATTTAATACGGACAGTATCCAAAACAAACACTGCCACTGCTGACATGGAGATATGAGCTGTCTGCACTGGAGTGCCAACCTGACAAGTACCCCAACCCTCCCCTGCTTTAGAATACCAAGCTTAAGTTTCTTTCTCAGCTCTTTTAATGCATAGCTCTGTCCTCAAGTCCAAATGTATGTTTCATTGCACTCTTTGATGTAATATTATAAAAAAAATCCACCCAGCCCTTTTCAGCCTTTTCTCTCTGACCCCTTTTACACTAACCATTTCAAGTGTCCAGATGAGATTTAAGACATTTTTATTCCCTCTTATCTCACATGTATGCATCTCTGTTGGCTAGACTGCAATCTCTTGGTTGTTTCCAGGATACATGCAAGTCATAATCGGCGTTACTCCAGTTCAGATGGAGGTGGTAATGCACCTGAAGCTGTTTGGTAACTGCCAAAAACACTATAATAATAATAACTTCAGCACTTTAGCAGCTTAGTTACAACAATAACAGTTTGTAGCTAACAATAACACAAACATGGATGAATTGCATTTATGAACTACAAGCGAGACTCAAGTTTTATCGTCTTCACGCGGTCACACAGCTCCCTCACCCATACAGATCGATGCTCTTTCACCGACGCAGATCATTCAGTGGTTGCACCGATCAGGGATCAGATGCTACAACAGCTTCTGTGTGATTATATGTGTTGAAATTGCTGCAACCACTTTTTCCTGTCATTTTAATGAGACAGGGATAACAATGGCTACCTTTAGTGTAATTATAGTGTAATTTAAGCTCCCGTTATCACAGCGAAAAGACCCTGTGAGTGTCTGTTTACACAGACTGCTTACTGACATAGGTACAGCTGGGAGGAGTAAATATTATGTATGGAGAGACAGATGCATTTACACCTTTCAAACATCCGGCTAGAATGCATCTCACGAGCTGGTTTGGATCTCAGAGATCGGATAGCTGTGTGATTAAGTCACTTTCTCTGTCTATCTATTTCTCTATGTCTCTTTCTGTACTGCAAATAAAGTAGTCTGGTGGTCTTACTCATATTTCCTGATTAAGTAGGTAAATAAAAAATGAGTGTGTGTCTGTCTCGTGAATATTTAACTTCCCTGAGCAATCACTAAAATTTGGATGGCAGAGACATCGTTTTACAATTACCTCATTTCAAGTCTGGGCATTCAGGCCATACAGTATCAAAGCTCAGCGAAATCCCAGTTGAGTCTCGGAGAGTCAAAGTCAGCGTGAGCAGAGAGATGACAGTCCAGATCTCCGCTGACCCAAACACACTGGTGGACCACCCGCCAACACGGAGACTTTCAAAATGACGTGACAGGCGCTGTCTCAACCCTCCGCCAAGCACCACATCAGGGATTTGAGGGGAGGTGTAACACCCATGCAGTCATCCACATCTCCCAATTGCTTCCAACATCTCATTAATGTGTTAAGTGTCAGTGATATGAAAATGGTGATCGCCTAAAGTGAAATGAAGTTGCACTGCTAACATGCATTTGCTCTTACACGAGACAGGCGGGGGCATGCATTTTTAATCTTCGCAGCTTCCAAGACTCCGATGTCGGTTCCAAAGAAATAATCCAGAACAAGCAGGGGCCGCATGACAAAGCCTCTAGCTTAATAGAAGATGGTGTCAGCGTGCAGACGGCACAGAGCCCGCTTAACTTTTTTTATCTGTCAAAATCTTCAGCTCAAGGTGAGCAGAGGTTGGAGGGATTCTAGTGTCTCATTTCTGTTAAGCACTTTACTCACTCAACCTCACCTCTTCCTTCTGTCTGCAGCAGAGGCCTTCAGCTGTTGAGATGTGTTTCATTTGCCCGGAGTGGAAATCAAAACAAAACCAGCAGCACGTGTTGAGGCTGATACACAAAACTGCAGTTTCCATGGTTACACGTGTAAAATAATATAAATTAGAAGTTGGTGCTGCTGACATTACTTCACCAATCATGGGCTTTGAAAAGCATATACCTAAATATTTACTGTTGCCCCGCCACGCAGTTGCCATCGCAACCCTAACGGGGATAAGCGGCTCAAAAATGGATGGTTGGATGCATAAAAAAGTAGTACGCCTACACATTATTCTAAAGCTTCATTACATGCTTCAACATGCTGGAAATGTCAACAAAGCAAATACTGTACGTTCAGTTAGATGTTTTGATTAATTTTACACAATCAGAGCAACAGGCAGTCATCTCAGAGAAAGGCGAAATGTAAAGATGGCAAACCCTTTCTCCAAAGTCCTGCTGATGGAGAAAAAAGTCACAACAAATAAACCACAGTAAAGACTTGACGAAATGTTATAGGTAGCCACAGAGAAAAAAAACATCTATTAGTCAGAGGCAGTGACTTTGCACTTCATTCAAGAACTACATGTGTTACCAAGTGTTTATGAGTCCCAGTGAGTGGCCTTGTGGGATGTGGGAGTGGAGGACAGGGCACAACAAAAGGGAGCAGTCTGCTTTAATAGGTGTGTGCTGGGACAGACGGACAAGTTACAAGTCTAAGACTGGCCAGTGTGTCGCGTTGAAAATGAGCTGGCAGCATTAAGAGGTTAGACCAGTGATTACTATACAAGCATAAAACAAAGATACCCTGGATACTTTCCTATCTGCAGAGTCAAATATTGCAAATTAAATACATAACTAAATGTCACTACGTTACGTATCATCCTTGATGCAACAGTGAGGCTGATAACCTCAGACACAAAACACCTCACAATTCTTGTTCTGTACAAGAAAATGTACAGCATGTACCTGTTGACTGTATTTACCTGGTAACAGGTTCAAACAACTTCAGTATGTGACAGAGTTGTCTTCATACTGTTCTTTGGTAGAAGAGGATGTAGGTTGTTTGCTGACAGCGCTCACGGGCCCCGGTTGTCTCTGTGTCTCTATGAATCATTACAAGCGAGCCAGCGGTCAGCAGGGTCTGGGTAAACTCATGTAGCGTCCCAACAGGAGAAAAGTCAGCATTAGATCAGGTGTGTTAACATGTGGAGGTTATGAGGGTTAACTTCAGAACTGCTAATGTCTGCACAACATTGTGAGAAAATAAAACAATCAACACTAACAAATTAACAAGCAGCAATTATGGAGATGTAGTACGTGGTGTTCTGTATCCCCCAGATGGAATCCCACATAACCATGTCCTGTATTTCTTTAATTAAGGCCCTAACTGTGTGTTTAGGATTCCTTTCTCATGACACAATTGAGTTTTCAAAAGAGTATCTAATGAAAGAGTTATTACATTTCCATTATCATTATCGTCATTATAATAACAAGCTAATGATCAGGTCTCGTGAGTGTATCTCTGACTCTCACACACGCAGACACACCTACACAGACGTATACCCAGGGGCAATCTGTGGAAACATGCCCCCGACTATCTTGATCTCATGTGTGAACAGAGGGTTGGCTCCCCTATGTTTGGGCTTGTATCACACGAAGTCCCAAAGAGAAATGGTTCGAACATGACCTCATCAGGCAGAACAAAAGCAGAAGCGATAGAGTGGGGCTGGGAGGAGCAGAGCTGCCTCGAGGGAGCCAGGGCTAAAGCCTCTGCCGATGTTTTAGAGATTAGGATTTGGGAAGTAAATACGTCTAATTGGGAGGGGAAGGGAGGAAGGAAGGAAGGAAGGGAGGTAAGTGGGTGGGAGGGAAATTCAGAGTGGAAGGAAGGTAGCAATAGCAATATGAAGAGATGGTAAAATTAAAGCAGGTCAAGCTGAGCTTCAACTGAGGATTAGTTGGTGCTCATTAAGTTGCTCTCTCTCTCAGTTTGGTTTGTCTCTTGTTCCACCATATATACATATATACATATATATATATATATATACATATATATATATATATACATACACACACATATGTGTGTGTATGTGTGTGTGTATATATATATACACACTACTCACAAAAAGTTAGGGATATTCAGCTTTCAGATGAAATTTCAGAATGCACCTAGAATGCACTATAACCTTTACAGGTGAACTTAATTTGACCTTCTCTAAACTTTTGAATGCACATGTCCAACTGTTCAATGTTTCAGTACTTATTGCATAACATGTTGTTCTCTAACAAGGTGATTAACCGCAAAAATCACAACAAGTGTCTGATCCATGAATCGACCACTAAATGTTCTGGTTCAATGACAATTTGTATTTAAACAGTCCTCTTCATCATGCTGTTCACATTTTGACATCATGAGACCAAGACGACACCTAACAATCGATCAACAGTACCTGGCCATTGAGAGGCTTCAAACGGGATGTTCTCAGAGGGAAGTTGCCACTGAGCTTAGAGTGTCACAGAGTGTCATCAGCAGGTTGCAACAGAGACACAGAGAGACTGGAAGAGTCACAGAAAGGCATAGAAGTGGACGTCCTTTGGCCACATCCCATGCTGATGACCGCTTCATTGTGAACAGTGCCCTGNATCAGGGAACGGCTGCTGGAGGCTGGGGTACCTCAGATTGAGTGGCCTGCACTTTCTCCAGACCTGAATCCCATAGAAAACCTATAGGATCAGCCGAGTCGTTGTGTAGAGGGTCGTAACCCCGCACCCCAGAACCTCAATGACCTGAGGGCAGCTCTTCAAGAAGATTGGAATGCCATGCCTCAGCAGACAATAAGTCGACTTGTGAACAGCATGAGACGTCGTCGTCAAGCTGTAATTGATGCTCAAGGACACGACAAGTTATTGAGACACTGACATTTTTTGTTGTGGTATACCCACCACTGCGGTTAGCTTTTGTTTCTATAAATTGTTTGAGATGAAGAAATTACCATTGCATGCTTCTACTTAAATGCCCTACTTTCATGATATAATATCACTGTAGCATGAACTTTTTACATTTTCCATAAATTTCACCCGAAAGTCGAATATCCCTAACTTTTTGTGAGTAGTGTATATATATGTATATATACATATGTGTGTGTGTATGTGTGTGTGTGAGTATGTGTGTATATGTATATATGTATGTATATATACACACACACACACACACACACACACACACACACACACACACATATATATATATATATATACATACATAGTATATAGAGATAGCTCTGATAATAGTCACTTTTCAAGTTGGTATGTGTGTAAAGTAAAGCTGTAACTATTTGAAGGGATTAAAGATCATAACATTTGGCAACACACACTTGAAATAATTCCGGACTGCATCACCAACATGACCTATACAACACATCGCTATTTTTTGTGTAGATGAAGTGGAGAGCTTCTTGCAGGAAAAAAAGGAAGTGAGACCAACCCCCATTTACAGTATTATGCTGTGCAATTATTTTGCTGGCGCAACAAAGTTGAAACTGCAGGTCATGTGATGCTATTGGGCACAGAAACGCCTGGAAATTTGCTGAGAATCACTTTTACTATAATGTAAATAATCTAACATGTAAGTTTATTTGTGGTGCTTTGCCATCTGTGAACCTCCAGGACAACAACACTGGGACTGGTTTGGTCTCTCCTCTTCTTCATGCACAACTGCTGTTATTCAGTGCAAAGTGATGAATGTGCCTGGTTGAAAAGTAAATGATTAATCACTCAACCATACTCAGGTTTACCCACCCATTTCGCACACAGCAGGTGCGGTTGGATACTTCCTCATTCTCATTACATGTGTTCCATTGGTCATTATTGTTTCATTCAAATCTCAGTAACTGATTCAGAACCCGGCAAATTAAGTAACTTAACGCTACGTTTCATTTTTATCCCAATTTTGTAAGTTTACAGATTTCATTTTCATTTCATTTTCAAGCCCTGGGTACAATAAATTTGAATAGACTGTCCTCCCAGGAGGAACGACAGCATCAGTCGTTTTTAGCCACTGCCCCAAAACAACATGTTTACGCTCAAGTAACAACCGTGTTTGTTACGGGTCTGATGGTGCTACATGCACAATCCACCATCACACCAGTCTCACTTGTAGTTTATAGATGCATAACGTCTCCCGACAGCCCGCAACCACACTAAAATAATGTTAGAACTAATGTTAGTGTCTACAGCAGGCGAGAGAAAATATTCAAGACCTTTGTAAATTTAATTTAGGCTTCAGGGAACTGAATTCAATGCTTTTAAAGCCTTTTCAAGATCTGCAGATACCCTGGCAGGCAAGTTACTGTCTTTGACAGGTTTGGCAAGATGTCATAGAGTGCCTGGATGAAAAATCTAATGGGGTCTGGCTTAGTCTCTGTAGTCCATAAGACTTCCCTTTCCAAACCTCCTAACACTTAATCCAAGCTCCATTCTGCCTTAAGGCTATGGTCTTGCTTAAAATACAGCCCAAGAGTGCTTTCATACTAATGCTGGTAACTGAAAAAGAGGTCATACAAGTACACCTATTAATGCATCTTCCTTTGGCACACCAGCTGATGCATTTAATATTTCAAATACCATATAGCATGATAAACTTGGTAATTATGTGTGGCAATTGACAAATAAAGTGGATAAAAAAATGTATCTTGGCAGTCATCGTGTAAGCATTCACTGACATGGTTCATGTGCTTGTTTTGAGTACAGTTTCCAGATGTTGTGGTTTCTGTCCCTCCGCTGTGCTATATAGTTGAGTTGTTGATATTAAAAACGAAGCTATTAAGGTTCTTCTTTACAGGCCAGAAAACAAATGGTGTGCCCTATTTCACAGATGGCTTTGGACACACTGATGTGTTTAGAGAAGAAAGATATTTCCTTTTTATTATACATGACTGTAATACAAATCTTGTACATCACTGCTGTGTTGTGGACATTGATATCACAACGACACAATACAGAATTTTTTCTGCTTTACTATCTTATCTTTGACTGATGTTCAATTCTAGCATCTATTAATTGTAAATGAAAATATTGCCCCAAAACTTTGGCAGTACCTTTTGTCAGCCCTGAGTAATGTCTGCAGGTCTTCCTCTCAGGCTGCATACAGCCCCAACAACCTTCACCAATGAGGCAGGGTAGCCTGTTTCTAGCCTATAAGGCGAAACCCAAACCCTCACCTGCTGCTGGTAAAGCTCATTGCTTTGCTCACTGTATCGACATTTTTATAAGCTCAGATTTTCTCTCATCTGGGCTATTGTGGCAGGACAATAAGAGAGCAAAGTTCAGAGAGATTTCAGTAAGAAAATCAACAAGAAATATTAAAAAGTGAGGGGGACATGCCCCCCCATCCCCAATGGAAAGTATGCCCTTGCATAGTAATGAAGGGAACAGAACAATTTGGAAATCCCCAAGCATCCACTTTTCTTGTTTACATTTAAATTGACATAAAATGGACCTACTTTCAAGAGATTAAAAGAGTTGCTTCGCTTTAATTATGTTGTTTCAGGACAAAGAACAATGTCTGTGTTCACTGTCATGTTGAGTAATGCTGACCAGTTCGGTCAGCAGTTTTTTAGACAATAGCGGAGTTCAATCACTTCCAAGATATAAACTGTGTCTGGCATTGACAGATGAATTGCACTTGGTAGAAGGGGAATGCTAGTAAATTATGCTGCATTATAATTTAAACATACTTTAAACAGTACGCACAAACACACACTTATGTACAGAAACCTCACACTGTGGCCTTTACCCCCATCTGTCCTGTTGAATGTTCATGTTCTCTTTGCTGATCTGCAGGGCCTGTTGCAAATGTCTTTATGATAGAGATCCTGAATGATGATGTTCTGGTGACATGTTAACCCCAGAACAAATAGAAATTTGAATGAAACTTATTTTGGCTCTGTCGTGAAAAAAATGTATATAGCCTGAGTATGACTTAAGGGACAGTATTTTCATAACTTGATTGAACTTTTCTGGGGGTTATTATGTTAATGCGTTGTTGTGCTAACCAAGGCTTTGGGTTTCCCAGGTTAGCATCAGAATACTTGAGACCATTGAAGGTTTGAGCAGATACAAGGCTGAAATGGCCTTGGTCATGGGAACAAAACTGTACAAGGAATGAAAATACAGGGAATAATAAACATTAGGCTTTTCATTTTTAGTTGGCGATCTTCAGTTTCCCTGGCTGACATTAAAACCATCCCTGAAAGATTTTATCAGCTGTAGTTAATAAAGTAATTGTGGTAAATGTGTTCTGCACTGTCTGTATCCAAAGAGCCTAGAAAAAGACACACACTATGTTTTCCGTATTCAGAGATGAAAACCACTGTGTGTTTTTGCCAAATAAAAAGACAAAGAGTAGTGTGTCTTTCTCTTGGAAAGCAATCTAACATGCTAACAATTATGACAAAAAATATGATGTTTAAACATAGTTAAGTAAATAACTGATATACTATTATTGTACAATATACATTTAAATCCTTTATTTTAATACTTATTGGTCTGAAATACTAATTAGTATAATTAGTATAATTAATCATATTTTTCTATATTTTTCTGTACTGGTGAAACGCTCATTTTTTCATCCCAAACTGTTTGCAACAGGACATGCGGTTCAGTGTGCGACTGTCTTCTGTTTGGTAACATCAGCTTAGCCTAATGTTCTCTAATTAACATAAATATGTCATATCATACATCGTAAAGAGTGATTTCCACCAGGCTGTCTGAGGGGCAGGGGCGAAAAAATAAAAAGGGCACCAGCTGCATGCGATGGGGCACCAGCTAATTTCATGATGCATTTATTGTGAAACAGTTCTAAACCCTGGTTAAGATTGAAATTGTGTTATTATGTGACTCAGATTTAAAGTATAACTACACCTCTGTAATAAAAACACACAGGGAGCTATGAACTATTTAACCATTTAGAGGCACGCAGAGGACAACTCATTTTCTAGCATGTAGGGCAGCCTATATGTCACTGCATTGCATTTTCTTCAGTGCAGGGCACCCATTAGTGCACCTCATCACATTTTTTCCACTGGAAAGGCAGCCTAGGGAGCACTGCATCACATTGGACACTGGCGGACTCAGGGAGGGCGCTCCAAAGAGTGACTTAATAGACCCTATGGTGAGATTGTTGTTGTCAACCACTGTTTCCAAGTGCAAGAATGAGCTTTAAATCTTAACTTGATGAACTGTGCTTATCCTTGAGGCGGGAGTATGAATCTAGGGGCTCATTGCACACTGTGACTGTTTTCGCAGCACTGTCAAACATTTGGAATACCTATTTTGACATGACATGACTATGGAAACTAACGCGATCTGCAATGGTCATTGGTTCATAGCCTGTGCCAGAAGCTTGTAAACGCACAATGAAACTGCTGATGGTCCATGCCTTCTTTCCAACACTACAAATTAGAGATGACTGACCTCAGGATTCTTTCAGCCACATTTCATAAAGCGGATGGCAACTTGTCGTTCTGTTGTCCTAAAAAAATTCAGCATGTATTTTTCAAGGTTGAACAACAGTGATGTACAGAAACGTTGGCCCACTATCAAATGTTGGCACACTGTCCTCCAACAGATGGTGAAGACTTTTCTTGAATATATTTGTTTACATTCAGTAATAGATCTAATCTAATTTAACTGATCTCTGAAAAAGAAATAAACATGGCAAAAAGCAAACAATCCTTAGTTTACATTTTGTTTATTTATAACTGAGGCTCAGGGAAGGTTTTACTACTGTAGGTCAACTGGATTCAGGCCAAAGACACCATTCTGTATACTGTGTACTACTATTTCAGTGTACTTGAGCTCCCCTAAACTCCTGCACTGAAAGACATTGGAAGGAATGAGAAAATGACACCTAGGAAAACATTCCACGAGGGGACCCTGCTCATGCGCAGGCTGGTGTCCCCGGCATTCCCTGCATGTCCGATGAAGCTGTACGAGCATATTAGCATTCTACTGACATGGGAAGGTAACGGGACACTAGGGAATGCCTGTGGAGCTGCAACCAGAGCTGGTAAACATTTATTTCCAGACATGCTGCTGCCAGAGATGGGCCTACATATATTTATTTGGAGCCTCACTGAGGCAGTCGTGGTAAGGAAAACTGACAGATTGTGATTCTTAAGTCCACGTGAACGTATATATACAGTGGAGGAATGTCTTTTATATTTGAATTTTGTGAAAAAAAAATTAGTTTGACATATTGGAAAATGTGATTATTTGCTTTCTTGCCAAGACTTACATGATAAGTATGGTGCCTTTGGAGTCTCGTTGGATGCTTGGCAACCTCATGGTGACGGCAAGACTCCAGGAAGTCACTGCACCGAGCCAAGAAATAGTCCGGCACATAACCCTCGTAAAAAAAACAACTTGTTGTTTTTACCCATGGGTTCGTGTAGGGTTTAAATAAACGAGATATAATGTGTTGAGAAATAGTTACTTTCTGGCAGAGAGTTAGATGAGAAGACTGTTACCACTCTCATGTCTGTACAGTTAATGTAAGGCTGCAGCTAGTTATCTTAGCTTAGCATAAAGACAGGAAACGGGAAAACAGCTAGTCTGGTTCTGTCCAATGGTAACAAATTCTGCCTGCCAGCCTTCTTAGCTGGGAGCAGTAACTTCCTGGAGTCTTACAGTTTGCCTGGCAACTGCTCAGAGTCTAGAAATATTCCGACACATCTCTTTTATCTTTTTGGGGATTTTATGCCTTTATTAGGTAGCGCCCGTAGAAAGATGACAGGGTACGAGGGAGAAGGGATGTCCCCAGCAGACGGTTCACAATCGGTGTCTCGACACTTAGGGGGTGCCCCTACACTTTGGTTTTTGTAGGGATTAAACAAACCAGTCTTTGTGCAAAGCTAAGCTAACCAGCTGTAGCTTTATATTTATCAGACAGTGATATCAATCTTCTCATCTAACTCTCAGCAGAAAGCGATTAATCATATTTCCCCAAATGTTTAAATATTCCTTTGCTTTAGAGGTGCTTGTAAGTATGTTATGAATGAGTTATGAATTTAAAAACACTCAGAAAAAGATACTTGTGGATTTAAAAAAGGTCATATGTCCATTTGTCCATGTAACATTTTTTGGTAGCCATTTAGCTTATTGAATTATAAAACGTCTTTCACGACTATGTTTGTTTTGAGATATTTGAGTCAGTTATGGCCTCCAGGGTTTTTTTTCTCTTGGTATCTATTTAAAGCAGCTTCTTTAGTCTCTCAGACTGCATGACAATACGCTCAGATCTCAGAGCTAGATTAACATGTGTATTTTGGCAAATCCATATTTGTGTACTTAAGTTGTGTCATAAAAAAAACGCTCTCTGGCACAGAAAAAAAAACATGCACATATATTTAGACGCACAAGAACATGCTTAATGCACAGTGCTGCTAAGTTCACCCGGGTCCTCTCAGTTCACAGCAGTATATGCTCAACCTTATGTGCACTGTAAATGCATCACATTTTCCCCTCACATTTGGACCACAGTGGAGTAACTTTTAATAGCCTAAGAAGGGATGCACTCCAAAATTCCTGTGTGGTGAAGTTTGAGAGACAGCTCGCGCTGAATGTCAAGACAGCTTTTCAGCTTGATGCAGAGGGGCCGTGATCCCGGGGCCCCACATGTGACAGCTTTCTCATCAATCATTCCCGCATATTCTTTAAGTAAACTTTTGACTCATAATCTTCCTGGCCTGCTGTTGCTATCTCTTTGTGCTGAAACATGTTTGTTTTGCTCTCTTTAGGCACTTTGTCATGCCTGGTTATGAAGTTAGAGACCCACCAGTGATGGAAGGCGGTCCTAGCTTTACTCAGCTGTACTATTGTTCTTCTAAGGCTTAAGGTTTAAGTGGGAGGGCCCTGCCTTTAGTTTCAGGTACCTTACAGCAATGGAAATGAAGTCAACCATACACGTCTGACTCATGTACAATACTGTACATTTGAAAGCCACAGATGGGGTCAATTTTAAATGTCTTAAAACATAAGAAACACATTTTGACCTTCGATTCCTACCCAATAACAATTTCTGCAAGAAATGAAATCAATGGACATTTTTCCTTCTACTGATGACCTCATGCCTCAGAGATGCCTGACGTCATTTTGGGAGCTCTCTCCTTTAGACGGAGAAATCCCCACAGGTTTCTGATCAGGACATGCCAGGTTTCGATAAAGGAGGTTCCATCTCCACCCCAAGTCTCCATAGAGATTGAGCTGACTAATAAAAATAGCTTGGCTGCTCTGTTTACCCAGAGTGGGATGTTACTGTATTTTCCTTCTCTCCATCTCTCACTGAGTCCTCAAGCCACGGCTGTGACTGGACTTTTATGTAAATATTTGTAAAGAGACTTTTTTGCCTTCATTTTCAAAGTTGATGTGGACATTTTGCCGCTAAGAACACCATTTTCTAGAAGCTTTTAAATGATTTGCCTCCATCCACCCAGTGGTGGAGGAAGTATTCAGATCTTTAAGTAAAAGTACTAATACCACACTGTAAAAAAATACTAGTACTACACTTAAAAGTCCTGCATTGAAAATGTTACTAAAGTGTATGTAAGTCAGGAAACCAGGAAAATGTACTTAAAATATTAAAGCTAAAAGTACAATGCAGAAAAATGTCCCCTGTGACTGTTATACTCTTATATGTTATATCATTAGATTATTATTACTCATGCAGCTAAAATCCTTTTTAGCAAATCAAAGCTTTTTCATTACCTTGGTTGTATCGACTGAAACTACTGATTATTTTCATTATAGATTTATCTGCTGCTTATTTTCTCGATTAATCAATTGAGTGTCAAAATTCTGAAAATAGTGAGAAATGTTGTCACAGTTCTCACAATTCAGAGCCCAAAGTGACACCTTCACAGTGCTTGTGTTATCCAACCAATAGCCCAAACTTCAAAATGATCAGAAAATAAATTAAAATAAAAAAAGGAAAAGCTGCAAATGCTCACATTTGTGAAGCTGGAACCATGAAATGTTTATGAAAAATGGCTGTGGTTATCAAAATATTTGCCAATTAATTTTCTGTCAATCAACTAATTGATTAATTGTTTCAGTTGTACTTTTGTATACTGTTAGTTTAGAACAAAACATCATCTTTTATAAGCTCTTCATATGATTTGTGTGCAAAAAATGTAAAGTGTAAAGTAACTAGTAACTAAAGCTGTCAGACTGTAGTGGAGTAGACGTAGAAAGTGGCATGAAAAGGGAAGTAAAGTATAAGCACCTCAAATTTGTGCTTCTGTGCAGTAGTTGAGTAAATGTACCTGGTTACATTCCACCGCTGCATCCACCTCATTTAGGTACGGTATGTGTGCACGTGCACATTACATGAGAGATCAGAGTCTAGTGGTTAGACAAAGGGCTCCGGGCAGCGGAGAAATCAAAGCCAGATGGGTGCTTTCAGTGTTGGCCTATACTTTCAGAGTGAATGGGAATGGGCCATAAACGTCAGGATGGACCCATAAACGTCAGGTTGAGGAGACAAATGATAGTGACAGGTGAAGTTCATGGAGGTACGATGAGCCTTTTCTTCTGGTAAAATGTTAGAAAAAGGGCAGATACTGTATATGGGGGTAGCTTCCCATTTCAAGCCTTTTTCTTCTATTATCACACTGTGAAAGAGTTTATGATGACACGTGAATGTCCCCAGTATCATGCCCCATATATACAGAGAGATGGGTGTAAACAGTCAGGGTTCGAAATACAGGGGAGCTACGGGGAGCTCGGTTCCTCTGAAAGAGACACGAGCTCCCCAGAAAGCCTCATTTGAGAAATTTCAGGGGAGTTCTAAAATATAACAATTCTTGCTGCCACTGGTTTCTTTCTGTATGCATTTATATTTTCCTGCACATTTAGGTTACTGAATAAATAATAAGCTAATAGTAAAGCACTGTCAACGTGCGTGTTTATTTGTGCATTAACAATTTCCGATCGTTTGTGTCTAATAAAGACAATGCTGTTTATTCCTGCTGTGGCCATCCATACGTGTATTGCTGTCTTCTGTAAGACCAACATTTGAGGCTCTGAGCATGTTCATAATTGTCATGGGATGCAACCTAGATCTGGTCTGTTTAACAAAGGAACACAAACCATTGCCTGTCCACTGTGCAGTAACCGTTTAATTGTTTCTCGGCAGAGAGTGATTAAAAAAAACCATTCTAACGGTGAATAATTTTTCTGTTTCTTTGTTGTGCCAGGCTTAACATTCTCTGTATGAATTGAAATATATTGATAGTACATTTTTGCACATAGGCGGGCACATTCATGTATGCACGTACACGTGTACAGTACCCCTACACCCCTGAAAAATAGGGCTTCCCTGAAAGCGAAGGTGTAATTGGAACACTGGTAAAAGAAGAAAGAATTTTCCTTTGTTCAAACATACATTTATTTTAAATTTTCCATTTTCTGGGTCACAAGTTGCCAAAATGGCCCATAAATGTGAATGTTCAAAGTTACATTAAAAAAGTGTGACAAGATGAATAGTTTATGAAATGTTAGGGTGGGATGGGAAGGAAGTCCTGAACAGCCAAAGCTCACAATGGGTAGATTATATTATATCCATTTCATTTTATGGCTTCAAACTGTCTCCTGATGTTCTTGGAGAGAACAAGTAGCACTCTTTAGTATGGGCATTGAGAATATAATATATAGAGAGAAAGTGCAACACGTGAGGACAGAAAACTGTCCATTGGATTGAACACACACATGAATGGAGAGAACTCATTTTTGTTTTATTGTTCAAAGTTTAAATCAGGATTTACCTGTGACAAATTGGCCTACCCTAACAGCACTGTGGATCAGTGTTGGAAGCATGGTGAGTGGGTGACAGACAGCCATAACCCATCAGATACATTATACAACACCAACCTGGCTCTGTGACTGCAATACCTGATGGAACCTGTAGTTCTGACAGTAGTGACAGTTTATTATGTCATCGTTAGTCATCCTTTTCTCATAACAAAAAAAGCTCTCATAGCAACTCTTAGAAAATATGACATAATGAAAGAGATCTAATCTAATATGACCTTTGATGGGACCTGATGAACGGTGAACTTGAAAGATGAACTTTTGATTAACAAGAAAGCATCTCATTCTACAGAAAAATTATGTCAGTATAAGAAGGAATGCAGGACATGTATTTATCAAGTACCTCTGGATTACCTAGGAAACTTTTAGAAAATTATGGTTAAGAGTACTTGTATGTATATTAAAATTTGTGATTTTGGGCTATATAAAAACGAATTGGCTTTACTTGACTATGTACAGTATATTAACTTAGTATGACAATAGTTATTTATAAACTTTTTGAACGCATGTTTTTTCAAATCCATCCATCAACTCATTTGACAGCCACATCTTTATACAGCAATGCGATGCAGTAAAAACAAAATGAAACCCAGAGAATACGGTCACTTTTTTCTTGTATGATAAGTTGGTTCCACACAGGTAAAGGCTGACATATTTTACATAAACCAAACAAAAACATAAATAATATTTCAGTTCTGCATTAGGGGCTGTTTAGTCTGCACCTATTTGTTTTACTGTATTAGAATAATTGCTTAAGCATGTGCTCCCTGGTTATTTGGCCACAATATCATGGCTCATTGATGCATAAACATTATGTGTTGAATGTTTCTGATCATGTTTAGCGGGAGAAGTGAATGAATATGCATGGTGTGTGGCACTGCACTGCTGGCACACATACCTGTCCAAAATCGCTCCCTCATTCACTACTCCCTGGATAGTAAGCATTCAGTGCTTTACTCAATAGGGAGCAGTAAACTGAGATTTTGGATCATCATTTTGCATCATCACTGACAGGTGCCAAGTACCACAATGGTTTTTGTATCTCTATATGCATTGCATTGCAAGACTGTTAGCAGAGAGTAGTGTGCGTGCTGTGGATACTACTTCTTTTGTTCCAATGTGGGAATTTTTCAAGGCACTATATAGAGCATCATTTTCACACTCAGAATACAAACATTAAAATAAAATGGCGGCCCATGAATACAGTGTATTAGATACAGACACAGCCATAATTTAACGCCAAGATATGCAGCAATGCACCAGCAAAGACAGGGAAGAAGAAGACTGCTAGCAAACAAACATGGATGTAAACAACACATGTGTTAAAGCTCAACACACACAATGCATTTTGGTGAGTAACACTTGTTTGTTTACAAGAAAACGCCACATGGCACCTTTAAAATAACAGGCCTTTTTCACAGCAGACATTTTGACTTGTGATAGCAGAAAAAGCACAGGTGTTACTAATAACATTAACGATGTCTCCGTTCTATTCAAGTGTCCCGGTGAGCCATGATAGTGTGACAGTGAGCCAGCATGGACAAGACCAGAAACCAAAACAGCTAAATGGAATTCAGCCATCATTCATTTTATTATCTACACCTGTGCTCATCCTATTGGGACATATATTTGTGAATAAGGCCTATGGAACTATGGCTACTAGTAGTAGTAGGCTATAGTAGCCCCACAGGTAGCTGAGAAGTGAGCAAAGTTATCTTATTCCGGGAAACTGTTTTCAGCTCGCTGTCAAATGTCCTGATAAGAGCCAAAATAACTAAAATTGTGTAATTCTGGTGGAATTCCAAACAAATGCTTTGTGTTAAGTTACAACACAACAGGTGCTGCACTGACTTATTTCCCTGCTGTCTTCACTGCTTTCCATCACCATCACCACCAGCCACTCATGGACCGAAAATGTCCAAATTTAATTTGGAACAACGTGCGGCTCTTGCAAACATCATATTAAGCTTTACGGTATATCTCAAGTTTTTTCTGAATAACCTTCACGTTTTTTATCATTCGCTATCACTGGGCACCAATGCATGAAACTTAAGTTGGTATGGTGTTGACCTTCAGTTTAAGAAGTGAAACCAGAGAACCAGTTTTAACTGTTCAGTACTTGCTGGAGAGGGCGTGCACGTGTGGAGTGACAGGATGATGAGTGAGTGCGGAGTGGGCGAGTATAATTGACTCAATAGAAACAAATCTTGCAATAGATGTTGTGACGGTTGTAGCACATGAGGTGTTTTCCCCAAGTGTTTTGTCAGACAGGTTAGCAACACCATTACTGGAAGGGCTAGCAGAGTTTGCATCGACAGTTTTCAAGTAGTTTTGACAGATTTATACACTACTGAGGATTGAGGCCAAAATGTAACATATTGTCATACTTTAGGTTTAAGGAGCCGTGAAAATGTCCAGATTGCTCTCTTCTACTGAAATCCAGTCTCAGTAATGTTGACTTCATATGTGCATCATGTGCATAGTCTAAAAAGAGCCCTTCGTGTTGATTATGGCTTGAGATTAATGCAGCTGAATTTGTGCAATTTATAATCAGTGCAATCAATAAACTGTTAATCCCCTATTACACTATGAAGCGTGGGTTCTTCGATTATATACAGTAGTCATAACCAGATGACTTTATTTAGGAAGCTGTTCCCTTTGTGCACAGTACCAACTAAAATAAGAAAGGCATTGTAATTAGATTTTAACACAGAGCCCCTCCACAACAAGAGGTAATGATGTGGGCTTTTGAGGACCCTGGCTGTCAATGGCCCTGGGGTAGTTACCAATCTTATCAGTTAGTAATCCATGCTTGGTTAAAACATTATGCTTACTGAATATTTCCATATATTGGAGGCAGCTGACAAGCCATTTCTTTCAGGGTTTTACATACCGTATGACCTCGACCCTTAGATGTATCCATCAGATTTGTGCAAGAAACAGCAATATTTGTTTGGCAAACTCAAATGACTCAGCTCATATTTACATCTGATCTGCACCATTGTAACGTAATGGAATACCCCGACAAATTGACAGCGCCCAATATTGTTCTATTTTCCTGAAAGCCATGCCAGAAAAAGAGTTTTGACTAGAATCCAATCAGTCATTCAAAGTGAGTGAGCCAAGAACCTGTCTATGCTGGAACAACAGTCTTTCTTTGGGAGTGCAAGACCTTGTCATACTGTTTACATGCTGTGTCTCTGGCTTGCTACGTCAGGTTTTCAGCACACCCCATGTGTGCTAGCTTATAGACCAAAACCTTTTGTTTTGCAAATGAAGAAATCACGATTTTGATGGGTTAAGTTGCTATTGTGAGTGCATGCCTTAGACTTTTGTGTTTTTATCTGCCTCTAACTACTGTTTTCTCACAAAAATGTTGACGCCACAATCCATTATTGTTGATTAGCCCCCATAATGCATCTGGAATATCTGTGTGAATTAGTGTGAAAAAGAGAGAAGAAAAACTAGAACTCTTTGTCTTTGTCCAAGAGAAAAAGTGTGGATGTGCTCATGCAATGGAAAACATAGCTGAAATGCAGAATTCCTCACGCTCATCACTCTATATTAGGCAACTGCACAGCAGGGTACATTAACAATACGGCAGAGTGAGTCAACCATTTTTCCAGATCAACATGAGAGCATGTGACACGTTTAGCAGTATGTGATGAACAGATAAACCACAGAAACCGTTTCATCGAATGTCTCCATTTATTCCTGCATCTTTGCCTGCCAATGATGATACAACTGAGGATGCCTTTGTTTGAGTTTCTCCTCAAACGCTCTGAAACTACCATTCAGATACTCTTTCATCCATTAACCGGACAGGACAGTGGAGGTCAAGCTTAGTATTTCAAATAAACTGGATTTTTTCAGTTTTCCCTTGTGAAATCTAATTTAAGGCATACTGTAAGCCACAAGTGTCATCACCTGCAAAGCAGAACCTGACTGTGATTTTAGTGTCCTCACTTGTGACCTCAGCGAGTTATTTATAGAATAAAAATGAATTGCATGTAAGAATAGTCGACGACTCTTTGTGTCATTGAGCCAAATTTGTGTCAGTCAAACATCAATAGCAAAACTTGACCAAATACTAGTTAATACCAAAGCAGGCTCACCAGCAACAAGAACACTGGTATACAGTTCTGGCCTTCAGAATAAAAGTGGCAAATTTTAAAATTTAAAGTTGGTACAGCAGTGTAATTTCCAAAACAGTGCTGGAATTTAGGAATACAAATCAAATCCTGTTGGTCATATACTGTACAATGGTGGCATCTTGAGAGAAAATGTGTTCAGACTGAGAGCAAAGTGAATTTTCACCTCACATTATTTGTGCATATTTGACCACTTGATTAGTCCGTGTTTATTCACCCGTAACAGCCAGTGTAAAAACTAGCAACATACAGTATGTGCCAACCTTGTGTGTACTTAGTGTGCCTTCAATGTGTTTGTGAGACAAACTTTGTTACTTTTTAAATCTTTATAAGTTTTGTAGCCCCAATAAAACATTCAAAAATAAAGTATAATTATCATTCACATACATGTAACATATAACAATTTATATTAAGCAAGTTTCATACAATATCCGAGTCAACTCTTAGTTCTTTAAGTAGGTTAGCAGTAAGGACCTTAATCTTTGGATGGGCAATAAGAACTAGGAAACTGTTACAGCTCTCTGGTTTTCTATTTGAAGTTGAAATACATGAGATCTGTCTTTGCTACGATTTGTGGCGCCCAATGGCATCTTTAAGTGTCCACTTACAATTGTGCATTGATATGAATTATTATTATTATTGTTATGAATTTTTTACGTTCAGCCTGAACTCACCTTAACACTTCCAATGTACAGTATCTCTGTAATTGCTGATGTGCAAATATGTCAAAATACCCCTATTTGTCTGACAGATTGTTGTCTGTAGGGATGAAGCAGAGACCAATCGCAGTATTTTGACATATAATTTGTGCATCTGTTGTGACAAATTAAAGTGGTTTATTCAGTTTACATTTGTGGACATGATCCTTTATTCTGAAGGAAGTTGTACTGGCACTAACCCGAGGGCATATGAACATTGACTCATCACAATGACAAGGAAAAATTTAACTTCAACTTCACATTAAACTTCAATTATAGTATATTCGCTTGTCAGGGGTCAGCTTAGTAAAAATAATATTTAGCACCTGTTTCATTCAGAAAATCCTGTGCTTAGTTAACATTAAAAGTACTGCTTTCTCCTTTCCTCTTTAAGCCCTCAGAAATTTGTTGAAACTTGTGCTGAATTCGGGATCTGTTTGTGCCATCAAATGCACAACGGTTCTTTACTGTTTTGGCAGTGTTGTCTGTGTTTTTCCATGGGAAATCACAGAATATTGCATATTCGCCACTTAGGAGAGAGCGACCATTGTAGCTTTGACAACAGTAACATCACGCGCATACTCTTTATTATGATTTTACTCATCTTGATCTTCATTTTGAACGATGATAACTTATTTTTGCAAGCGTTCAGCTGTCCCACTAAGCAGTTAAGCAAGTGATATGTTATCAGTTCATTCTTACTTCTTTCAACAGCTGTTGAGTTGTAGTCTCTGTCAGATGTTCTGTCACACGTGCACCTGTTTGGAGAGGATATACACTGCCATTGTGTGGTTGTGGGAATTTGTAGTAAGTAGAGTGAGTCAGGAGCCCTCTGCCACAAACAGGATAAGCTGCTGTTACTTATTCTCAGCTCTAAGGCAGCTAATTGTGATGCTCTGCAGCAACACTGAGGCACCATTTCACCACAAGCAGAGGTAGAATATTTTAGTTATTCATATCTGGGATTAAGGTTCTTCACATTCACTGTGTTTGTGCATCTTTGTGGGAGACCATGAAAGTGAAATCAGGTAATTACAGGTTTAAATGAATAAATGCAACTGCCTCATATTTCCCTCCTCGTGAGCTCATATTTTTTGTTCTTGGGAGGTCAGTTTTATGCTGTAACTCTCAGTGATGTGACAGTAAGAAAGCTCTGTTTTGCATCACTGTCTTGGGAGCAACTGGGGTCATTCTGTGGACTATCGATGCTGTCCAGATCTCCTCTTGAACTTACAGTGTGAATAGATGACATACCAGAAAAAAAGTGCTTTTCTCATATGGTCGTCCCATCTCTTTTTCCTGACGGA
This sequence comes from Oplegnathus fasciatus, assembly GCA_003416845.1. Taxonomy (NCBI): domain Eukaryota; kingdom Metazoa; phylum Chordata; class Actinopteri; order Centrarchiformes; family Oplegnathidae; genus Oplegnathus; species Oplegnathus fasciatus. The sequence continues at coordinate 424,358 of NTHP01000201.1, read as the reverse complement.
GCCAAAGCTGACAATGGCTCTAATTTGTCAGCTCAAATTCTCAAAGTTTGCATCAAGATTTCTGCAACCTTTTTACCAAGGTTTTACCAAATCAGTCCCTTCTCACAGATTATTTGGGTTTTTACGTTTACAGTATATACATTTTAATATTACACAACACATTTGTTTTTAAGAACACAGTGTTTTTAAGAATAAAATTATCTGGATGTCTACAAAATCTGTTTCAAAATGCCTTTTTTAAATCACAAGAGAAACCATATTGAAACCACTCAGTGCCCCTTTAAATTATTGCAAATGTTTGTGACTAAGGCAACAAGAATACACTCAGTTTATACTGATCAGCTCGAACAGAACACACAAGAGGTCTCATTTGCAATGATGTGAGTACTAGAGCTACACAGCCAGTTTGATCTGGAATTACTGAGTCATGGGAAATCTATCCTGACTCATCGCCATGATTATCTTATATAATATGAAATAAAGATGCTGACTATACTGAATATACCATTAATCAATCAGCCATTCCATAATAGCTGAATTTTCCTCTTTGAAATTCATGTCATGCATGGTTGTAATTCTGTCAAACTGAATGACATTGATCCATCAGTGCGCCCCTTTAGTGTGTATTGTATTGCTCTACGTGGGAGACACAGGAAAAACTGGATGGAAAACAGAGAAATGATAATGATCGAT
>NTHP01000201.1:345403-421131 GCA_003416845.1 Oplegnathus fasciatus | reverse complement strand
TGGTTCTGCACACACTCAGTATTTAAAAATAATGTAGAGATGCACACACTGGCTGGTGGTTGACGTCAACATTGACATAATAGGTCAGAATTGTTGATGAGGTACTTGTGGTTTTCAATGAACTCATAGGTTACATTTGTTAAAAATCTTGGAACATTTAAAAATGATGCTATCATACATCTTACAAACATTTTCGTTAGTCTCTGCGGAAGAAAAATAACGTTACATGGCTCTGAAATGATAAACAGAAGTTTGTGTGTGTGTGTGTGTTTGTAGACAAGTACACGAGACACAAGGTTATCCACGTTCCTCCTTGTCCAGGCATATCAAAGGCAGGTGCCAACCCTTGTGTTCCTGCCAGCCTGATACTATGCCAGATTCCAAAGGTTAACAAGATTCTGCACCCTGCAACCAGCCGTACACAATAGTGCCATTCTTCTCCTTGCACATACCTACTTTGGTTCTCCTTTCCAGAACCTCCTTGTTGTGACGCACAAAACCAGGCTTGTGTGATTTGAACTCAGGGACGCGCTGGAGGAAAGATGATCGTGACATTTGCGTGTAATAACATTTTTCAGTGAAATAGGAGAAAATTCTTCTTTTGATTATTCTGAATTGACATTGTTTAAAATACATTTTTTTTTATATTCTATTTAATATATGTATATAAATACATAAATACAACATATAAATATGAATTACTCTATCTTATAAAGGTGAGTAGGTGTATTAACTGCAAACTGAGGTGCAGAGTATGAGGTGTGGAGTAAATGGTTATAGTTAGGGCTTTTTAATAAGGTGCAGCCACTAATCACTAAGCATGACTTCATCAGAGTAAAAGAGTTAACTTTGTGTCGAAACATTAGCTGCACCTAAAGCTCTAAGTATAATTGTGTGCTCCAGACCTCCTCACCTCAGATTCTGTCTCAGTTGTATGTTTAAGCACCGGTTTGTACAAATACAGTACCAAGAGCAATCCGTGTTTTTTGTTTCTTTAAGCTAATTTGAAGATAGATATCCCTGTAAAATAACTGAAAATTAGTTAACTTTTATCAAACTTGCCTACTTTTTGCAACTGCTCAGATTCCTAAAAATATTTAAAGTTGTATTAACTAATTTTTGGCCCCTTGGGGGCAGCAGAACAAGCTGAGAATACAACACCAACAAATTATCACCTTATAAAGTTAGCAAATAACAGTTTATTTACATGTCCAGCAGACACAGAGAGACAGTAGCATTAGCTAGAGTCATGTTTCTTTCCACCTGATGAAAAGTCCAATATATCACTCTTCTTTTAGCTCTGTTTTAGTCTCCACCAACTCCTGAGAAGAGTATCTGTCTCGTTAGCTGCTAAATGCTCCACTATGTTCACCAGTTAGTTGCTAACTTTGTTTGTCTGTCCCTTGGTACAGGGTGGGTAACGTACAATGAGTTTATCAGAGCTTTTTTGTTGGAAACAGCTGTCTGCTGCAACAGGAACAGGGAACAAGGTTGATGAGAGTTTGTGGGCCAGAAAAACCAAACAATGAGCTAAAAGATATTAAAAGACACAGTGGAGTTGAGGGGAAATGCTGAGTTGGGTGAGAATTATCTGTATTCATCACAATGAGCAACACCTTTCACATCACACAGTCATTTGGTCCATTGTTAATATAAAAATATTGAATTGTGCGAATGGTGTAGGCTGCAGGAGGGACAGACGAAGTGGCTGATATTGTTTTTGATTGACGGGGCATTTAGACTGTACCAAGTCAAAACATCTTTGATAGACTTCCAAATCAGATCAAAGTAAAGTAATACATTTGAAACACGAAAACAAGATACACTCATAATATTAATCTTTTATTAATTATATACATAGATGTACCAGTTGAATTGTTTTAATTTAGGTTAGCAGTAATGAATGAACCCGTGTCATGTAAATGCATTCCATTCTATGATTAAACAACTGTATTTCATTATGGTTATGTTGTGGCTTTGTTCTTTTTCTTTGTGGCTATTTATTAAAACGTCTCTCATTTGTATTTTTAAATTATACTGCCACATGGCTTTCTTGGAAAAGAGATATATAATCATATGGTTCATACTCAGCGTGACAACCAGTAAAAAATAAAGCGGATAAATAGAATAATATGTGGCAAAAACCAAAGTAACAACTATTAATATATCCTGTGAATGGGAACGAATGTTAATGTAACCCACTCTTCCCCACTACATATTTCTGCTCTGGTGTGTCTGTGTCTCCATCATACCTATTTATTATTCATTCGGCAATGAAGTCATAGTCTCTAAGAGGTGGAGTATCTGTCAGTCTGAGTTAGACTTCACTCAGAGGACCTGTGAAATATTTTTATGTCTACTGGGTGATAAGTAGACTGGAAGCAGGTTTCTATATAGTGTCAAGCTGCATTGCTACAAAAACATCTAAAGCCATTTAGCTACTAAATTGCTCTAAATAATTAATTTACTGATTGTCATGTGGTCACAAAAAGTAAACATTGTAGGACCATCAGAAAAGTACACAGTGTGGGTATTTTTGGTACGAGACATGCGCGTTTCAGCCTTTCTCCTCACTGAAAACATGAACCACTGTGTTCCATTACAGCCATAAACACCTAGTTGCTTTGCTGACATGAACTATGGTACTTTGGATTCAAGCTGTCTGAACATGTACGTATGCACGCAAATACACTACATGTACACACAAACACGGATTGGGCTGCCTGACAGTTGGGACTGAGTTTCACTACTGTTCTATGTGAGAGCCTGCAGAGATCTGCAGCCAAGGCCACGAGTGCAGCTCCACAGTTTAATCGCCTGCTTATTTTGTCCATTTTTACATTCAGCTACTAAAGCCAAACAGCCCAATAGTTTACTCACATCCATCTCCAGCTGTCCCCAGCTTCTTCTTTCTAACCTGCTCTGACGAAAAGCCATTCATATGTCTGTACATTCAGTGGTCACTCATTTCACCTACAGAACAGGCTGAAATATGGATTCAACAAGGTGGTGGAATTTTGTTCCACGCTGACTCAATAGCATGACACAGTTTCTGCAGAGAACACATTCAAGCGGCAATCCTTTTGCTGTTTAGTGCATCTAAGTTCCTGAAAACATCACAAACAACAGTGTTTTGTGACACGACACACGACCCTGAAAGTGCAGAGTGTGGCTATGAGGGGATGCACCTGGTCAGCAACAATGCTGAGGCACACTCTGTCATTCAAAGTATGCTCACTAGGTGTGTGTATAAAAGTAATCAGCCATTACACCACCAGCTACCTGTACATTTTGTCAAGTCAGGATGGATATATGCTTTTAACACCAATAGTACCATCTGTGTGTTGAAACAGAAATCAAAATCCAAGGCTTTGTTCAGACTGCAGGCAAATCAGATTTGTTTCTCAAATCAGACCTTTAAGACAAATTGTCTGCACTGTTATTTGCAAGTGATCAGATTGGATTTGTGTGTCCAGGATTTGTGGATTTGTGTGTCTATTACCACCTCAACCCATCTGCATGGGTTGAGGTGGTAATAGCGTAGGCGTCAGTAACTACGTACGCTGGTGACACGGCTTTCCAACTCGGAAGCACGAGAAATGGAGATCCATTATCTCACCTTCCAAACAATCGTGCTGTCGAGTCGCGGTGCATAATTCCTCCGTCGCACCAGACAAATCCAGCGTAGGCTGGTATACATTTCACTTCTGTCCCTCTGGATTTGATGTTGTCGTTGTGTGCCGCGTTGCAGGTGACACAAAAGACACTTTGAAGTCCAACACTTTGAAATCCGACATTTATGTTATTTCAACGCCTGCTGAGGCATCAGCAGCTCCTGCACACTCAAGACCAGATTTCCTTTGGCATTGCTCAGATCTGCACTGCAGTTTTCATTGAGTTTGCGGCCACAATCTGTGTGCATTCAGCGCTTGATTTACTAAGGCAGCAGTTCATTAAGCAGTGAGCTCCTAGACTGAACTGAGTACTGAACCTCCAGGCACACTCTGCCAGTGAAGCAGAGCTCATAAGTGCAGCTCAGAGGTGGGATTTCTATGAGATCACTAAGCTCAGAAAAGAAATCAAAAGTAGCGATATGGATTATAAAATATTTACTTTGGCCAACTGAGAAAAACACAACATATTTCTCATGAAATGATGATATTATAACCTTTAGCAAACATCTAATTATCAGTACGAGACAATGAGCATGTTCATAGGAGACAAAAAGAAGATATGAAGTACAAGACAAATCAAAGACGTACAAAATATACAGAAGATACACACCACCACGACTGGAGGAGTGAGAGAGAGAGAGAGAGGACAGATGGAGCAGGTCCAGCAGAAAGGAACAAGTGGAGGTGGAGATTGTGCTGATATGGATGTTAAAATGGATGTAAATGCAGCCAAACACACAATTAAATGTCTTAACAAAACAAAGAAACGTTTAGTGGCAGCCTGTAGTGTTTTCATTCATGTCAAACTAAATGAATTTTAAAATGAAGCATTCAGTGTTTTAGAAATAAATTTAAAAGACTAAATTACCAAGTCCACTGAAACAGCAAAGCAAAACCAAGGTCAAGGGGCCCCTTCAAGGGGTCTCAGACAGACAACACTGTAGGAACACCACAATGCCACCAGAATAGAGTGATACAGGAAAACGGTAGATGCACAGTAGAGACTGCTTTGGAATTCGGATCCCGTAGGTCCCGCGGGATGCAGATCTCGTGGGAGCGGGGGGTTTAACTTTGCTGCGGACAGAAGCGGGCTGTCAAAAAATAAACTGCTGGGTTTTGCGTAATGAAAATTGTGTGTGTTAATGATCACACTGTTTTGAAATAACCGCTGGTTTATTAAGAATAAACACCATGTGAACAGATCGGACATTAAGCAAGTCCTCTTACATGACTGTGAGCTAGAATGAACCTAAGCACGTTCATTGGCGTTACCATGGATACACATACAAGGTACGGTGGCTCATAATGACCAAACAGGACAATCATTTAGCCAAATGATCTACAAAAATCAAAGTCTTATGTTTAAATGCAGAGGAGGAGAACGTGATTTTGCTACGTTATTACTGACAGGTACGCATCTCTTAATTAATACTACACAGAAAAATAAAGTTTTTCTCTGAGGGATGGGAGAAGACACAAAATCAATGGAACTATTGCGTGGGCATCAGTTTAGTATGGGATTAATCTAATACACAACCCACTGCATGATATTAAATCTTGCCTTACTGAATACAGTAGTGAGTGTTTTAAATCACTAATTAAGGGTGTGATCTTATGGGCTCCTTAGTGGGGCCCCTTGGTGAGTGTCAGCCCTGGGTCGGCCACCGCCACCCCCACCCCCCCTGCCCTCCCATAAAACTCCTATTATTTGTGCAGTCCTCCCTTAAATGCGATGAGGAGAGAGGCGAACCTTGCAAACACATGCACAAATGACACGCAAACTGCGACTCCACCCTGGTGCCTGAAAAACGGGTGCAAAAGCCAGAGTAAATCAGCTGTGTTTGTGTTGCATTATACAAAGGAGGGGTGAAGCTAGTGTTAGCCGTGTCTCTTTCATGGGACCAGATGAGCAAAGGACCAAACTGTCAAAACTCATAGCAACAGGTGATCCTGTAACCTCAGCACTCCATACGTTACCCTGTTACTTGATTCACGCTTCAATCATACGGAGTAATGTATAGAGACATGGAGTAACATCTTTAAATATTTAATTGAACAATGACTGCACTTACCAGGTCTGTGTACTCTCTAATGTATATTAAATTCGAGCAACATGAGGAGTGTTGTTTGTACAGTATTAAAAAGCACTCCAAATCAAGGGGCAACTGTAGATGCGCTACAGCTTTAATAAGATTTTCAACTAATTAATTATGTTGTTATGTTGTGCTTATGTCATACAAATTACAGTGATGAAAGTATAATGCATGTGCAATGATTTTTATGAGTATGGTAATTGCTGGGGCAGGTGAAAACATATGGATGGTTATAATGGTCATTATCATGTGTGATATAATTTTCCTTAAAACATGTAGAAATTAAAAGCTTTAAATAGTGGAGGAAGTATAATTAAAAAATAAAGAACAGAACCTATACAGAGACTAAAAAACAGACATCATGTTCACACACTTCATGAGTTAAAAGGGCAAAAGTTATACTCATAAAGCTTACCTTATAGTACAAGGTACCTGAGTATGGTGGTGTTCTTTGTGTGCCTGACTCATCGTTCAATAGAAACTGTTGGCTTGGGTTTCAAGTGGCATTTGTGGGTGGCTATTGCAAACCCCAGGACAAGTTGAAAAGCTTAGCTCTTAGGAAATGTCACTCACTCAGACATCAAGTCAGAGTCTAACCAATGAACTAGCAGCAATTCATCATCTGAAGCGTTTCTGTTACAACGCTCACGTATTTACTTCATGGTCTGCTGTGAAAGAGAATGGACTCTTGTTCGGCACTGCCAAGGTGTGTGTCAGTGAGGGTCCAGCTCAGGTAGGTACCCACAGCTTCTCTGACGTGGAGCATTTCACAAGGATTAGGAAAATGTCAAACAATGTAAAACTATCCCTATAGACAACCGTCAGTGGGAGGAAGAAACAGCAAAGGAAAAAATGTCATTTAAGATTACAAGATAGATCACATCCACATATTCTGTAGCACTCAATCAAACCTGATACTGAGATATAGCCTGTATGTACAGTATGTACTGTACATCTTGATCACTTGATAATGTATCTACATAAAACACTGCAAATTCCTACTGTAAGTACATTTACTCAAGTACTGTACTTAATTTTGAGGTACTTGTACTTTACTTGCGTGTATCCGTAATGCTACTTTCTACATCTCCTGCACTATATGTCAGAGGGAAATGTACTTTTTACTCCACTACATTTATTTGACAACTGTAGTTACTCGTTTCTTTGCTGACTGAGGATTTACATACAAAACACATGGCATTATTATCATCCCTATGAAATACTAGTCATTGTTATAGAACAGCAAAATGCTTCTTTCACATGACATGTTGTGAGCATTTGGGTGAAAAAAAACCCCCAAATGAACAAAAAACAAAACAAAAACAAACTTGATTGTGGTAAACATCACAGACTGAAAACAAGTATGTTGCAGAATATTCAGAATGCAACTTGGCTTTACTTACAGTGAAGCTGAAAAAGTAGAAAAAAACTGGTTGGTTGAAAACTAGCTTGAACAGCTTTTCTTCTCTTCATCATTTTCAGCACAGCAGCTGCTGTACTGCTCTGTTCTTTTCATCAGGCCAATTAACATGTTATGTTAAAATTGTTTTAGTGGCCTGAATAAACCTAAATTAGTTGCAACTTCTATTGCAATGTTTTTAATGTCTTTTTTGAGTGTTTGTTTTAAGCTCTAATTGCACTCTCTTGTTACAATGCTTCCTGTTTTATTACGCTGTCAGAAGTTTTGCTTAATTATTTTAGTTTTCATTTTGGGAATTAATTGAAGGGCAGCACAGTTGTTAACACTGTCTCCTCACAGCAAGGAGGGTGTTAGGTTGGTCAAAGTGTGGACTATGACCTGATGTCTGCGGGAACATTCGAACCCTGAAGCTAAACCAGCTGGGAACTACTGGTCTAAAGAGTGGTAAACACCTTTCTACTTATTAACACTCACAGTGTTGCATATCTTAGCAAGCTGACAAGCTAATTCACACCATATTTGCTGTTGCCCAGTTTGAGACATTCTGCACTTTCCAGTCTGGAGAACAGCACAATAGTGCAAAGTATTCCTTTTTTGACCAACAACGCCCCTTATGATCCATAATTTTCAATGTTAGAAAGTGGCCATATGGTCATCTACAATTAGCCACAGATGTATATGTCGTTACAGCGATGGTTGGAGGCTCATAAATATTGTAGTTATAATCTGAAGATGATCAGTCATACAACTTAATTTTCCCGCTGAGGGTGAAATCACATATTGAAACAGGTGTCAAAATATTGCCTAAGCCATATCTCCTACAGCGCTCGTTAAATAAATTCCAGACTAGACCTACTTGGCAAAAGCATTGTAGTGTAAGCTATTATACTGACGGAGCTGTTTACATGCTGGCAGTTAAAATATGAAAAGCCATTACAGTGTTCATGCATGTATTTCTGCATGTATATATACACTGTATCTGATTTATTTATTCTACATACATATACAGGGTTCACCTTTTCTTAAGCCATATTTTGCCTTGACATAAATGCCGGACGTTAGACTTGGCTGATAGGGTTTCTGTCTTTTCCCATGACAGCATGATGTGTACACATTTATTTCAAGTATGAGAACTCTGTGCCTCCAGGATTTGTGGGGAAGTCCCTCTTTGGCTATATTGGGGTGTGTGTCTGCTTACAGACATACCAAAGCATCGGGGCATTTAATCCTGTCTACCCGTTCAAATAAGTATTGTTGTATGCCAAGCCACTCTTACACAAGTCGGTTTTAATGGGTTCAGTGGAATGTATCCAGTGATGATCTTAGGCTATCTGTTACTGAGTGAGTAGCTTCTGTTCGTCGATGCTGAAAGCGACACCAGCTTTTTACAGTACACGCATGCACACAAACATAAACATTCCCACACAGGAAACACGCATGCACCTTGACATACTGTCCTTTTAATGCCCTACAGCCTCACAACTGAGCAGAATTTGGCAGAGGTGAAAGTATCATCTTAATAAATATAATGTGCATTAATTACTTTTTGTTTTGAGGAAAGTAGGGAACAGAATTTTATGTTTTTTTGCCTTAAGGTCTCTTCTACCAGGGTGGCTTCCACAGTCTCCGGCACTCCCATTAAATGGTGCTGTTAAAATCAAACTGAAATCTCTGCCTCATCTCAAAGAGCCTGTCATCAGCTGTCTGATGCAGAGTTTTTAATTTATAACCCGAAAAGAATCCAACAGGAATTCCCTCTGGCTTTACTTAAATATCCATTAGCATTTACCTTAAAACTAATAAGCAATAACCTCAGAACAGTAATACCAGGCTGAAAAGCCGTGTATCCCCACCCCTCTGGGTGAATCTTCTTAATTTGTTGCACCTCTGGCCACACCCAATAGTGATGTCACAGAGTACTGACACACCCTGGAGTACACTTTTACATCACTGAAGTGATGTGGAACAAATCCCTGTCTGTGTTTGGCCGGAGCCTGCAATCGTGAAATTCAAGTTTGCTATTTGCACAATCAGTCGTGTTTCATGCAGACATACTGTACAACAGAGGGCATTATAAAAAGAGGAGCAGTAATCTAGAAGCATATACTTTGCTTGCCAATTTAGTCACTAACTACACAACTGTGCAGGATTATGGCCTAGATGTATCAGTAACCATTACACATTACACCTCTCTGTTCGCACTGCAGATTGTACCAACAACATTTTGCAGAGGGGTATAAAAAACAGCCCCAGTATACCATGGGGCTTATGGCTTATGTATAAGCAAACAATTGCACACATCCTTATATATCCAGGCACACAGCAACATGCATGTTTCTGGACACCTATGTATATCCATCATTTTTACATTATGACAACTAACTAACTTTACCTTTCCAGTATTCAAACAAATTAGATGACATAGCTGTCCTGGTTGACCATTAAGTTAGTGTTAGGGTTGAAATAAATCAAGTTGAGAAGCTGCTTAAATGTAGGTTAAAGCTGTCTGTATTGTTGACTTTGTTTGCTTTTATTATGATCATTCAATAAATGAAGGCTTCAGTGTCTTTAGTTACATGTAGATGGCTGTTGCCATCTGACCAGCTGGAATTGACATCAGAGCCATACTGCAAGTTTGGTTAAAGGTTTTTCTAAACCTCTTGAGTTTTGGAAAGTTCTTCAAGTAATAGAAAAATAACAATGGGTCACAAAAGTTTTTCATCCCTTTTGTCACGCAACATGTATGTAATATACAGTATATGCACACATAAACAATATATGTATATACATGGCTTTGATTAGGGCCCAGCGTGACACCACACATTGCGCTCATCTGATCGGGAGTGTGCTGGTTGGCCTCAGTTGCGTGTTGGACGCCTCACAAGCACTGGCTTGCCAAATCTCTGGGTTTCACTCTTACAAACAGCCGACTTGGGGGATTTGGTTCCCCAGTAATTGTTGTGTGCGATCATTGCTGGGCTCTCCCCTGCTTTTTGCCATGCCCAAGTGGCCATTGTTGTAGTGTTGTTCCCAAGCTGTAATCATAGGCAGATGGCTGCAGGCCTTGCCGCTAGATCTAGATGGGGCTTTCCCCATACAAATAAATGAGGTTTGCTCACAGAGAGTGAGTGTGATGTAAGGTGTTTTCTAAGAAGGATGCTTATTTCTGAGTTCTGAAATTTTGGATGTTAGGTTTGATACATTGCCACTTGGCTATGAATATATTTTTGGGAAGGATCGCAGCTAGTCTGGTCAGCCTTCCATACGACAGTGTCCAATTTGTGCTGGAGTGCCAGCAAAAAACACTTTTGATCTCGTTAGTTTGAATATGCGCAAGAGGGGAGAGAGAGATTAGTGTCACTCACGCCAGTAATAAGAAAAACTTAAAGGTCCCAGTGGTATTTTCTTGAAAACAAACAAAGCCATGTTTACATTAGTGTTTCTCACCAAAATGCATTGGGTGTATCCTTGAGGCCTACCAAACGTATTAGACATGTTTCCTTCCTCATAAAGCATTTGAAAAGCCGATTGTGCAACATTTTAAATCTGCTTTGTTTACATCCATGTTTACATCGGCTAGCTTTCGTCCCTTCTTGGTTTGTGACCGCTGCCAACTGGCAACTGTCAGTGGAATAGTGTGAAACCGTTGGAAAGAATATGTGTCTCATCGCTGCATGGTCTTCTGCCGGCATATACTGTATGTACTGTTGCACGTGCCCATGTCCGTGCTACAAATAGAATAGGGACTTGCTTCTAAAAACATTGCTCCGTAGCGCCACCAGTGGCTAAAAGCTCAACAGGGTACCTTTGAAATGGGACCCAGCACCATAACAAGGCCATATGCAGTATTCCCAACATGATAAAACACAGCATAAGGTGTGATCCCCTATAACAAATCTTACAAACTTATTTTACCCTTTAACTACTGTCCACACTGAGCCATTCACAGCAATTAGGACAATGTGTGCATCCCTCAGAGTCTATGTTCACCACAGACTCCGAACTGGCCTCTCCACTCACGCAGCTGGCCCTGCAGCCATGTTTGTTAGCTTTACTGGCCACAAAGCAGGTCGGGTTCAGCTTCAACTGACAAAACAATGAAGTGCAATCAAAATTTGTGGCTTGTAACAACTTACGACACATTGCATGTGTGGATTATCACTCAAGCAGAGCTGGAGTTGCTTAAACAGTCATCAAGACCAGAGCCACGCAATTCATAGAAGTACACGGAACATGTCCCACAGGCCAGGGGGAGATTAGTGGATTTGATCCCATGCTCATAAATTAAACTCAAACTGAATGCAAAAAAATGCCAAGTTTGTTTGATTACATACGACCACATGTGGGATGTTTTGATGGCCTAATCAAAATGTTTTTTCATGATATCTGTGGTGGCAATAAGTGTGTGGAGTGATTCCAGCACACACACAAAAAATGTAGTTGGAAGGCATCAGCGATTTCCCTGAAAATGATTGTGTTCTGCTTGAGGAAAAACAGAGACAGTGCCAACTCATTTAACTCTTTCTCCATGAAAGTTTCAAAACACTCTCACAACTCTCTCTCTCTCTCTGTTGCCCTTGATTTCTTACTCATCTCCTATTACAAGTGCACTCTTGTTTTCTTGTCTCTGTCCTCTGTCTCATCTGAGCTTTAAGAGATCACGGAATTATGTTACAGTGAGAAATAATTAGACTATGCAATTAGATGGTGGTTTGACTAATAATTCAGCTTTATTTATAGTGTTTTTCTTCTAAAATTACCCATATCTGAGCTCCTTCTCAGCTTGGTTATTAGTACTGAATAATGTGTTCTAACCTGCTGGTGAAGCTCTTCCAATTTTCTCTACCATTCCTGGACAGGCAAAGAGGGCCAAGAGCTAAGGGAAACTAAGGCTAAGGAGCGGCTAAGGAAAGAGCACACTGAAGTCCCTAAAATGAAGCCATGTGAGGTCAGGTGTGGGAATCCCTCCCAGTATGAAGCAGAGAGAGAGAGAGAGAACAGTGACAGAAGGAGGTGTGTGGGCTGTGGCATTCCAGGAAAGGTGAAGTCAGAGTTACAAAAGGATTTGTGGACAAGGGAAAAGTGAGAGAAAAATAGGGAACAGAACACCAAAAGCATCAAAAGCTATTAAGCAGCTAAATTATTTTTCTAGAGGAGCAATAAAAGGTATTCAACATTCCCACACTGAATCACAGGATCTGATTCCTGGAAAAGTCTTCCAACCCACACATCCATTTGGCCATGAGACACCTCAGTGTTACTTTACCACTCTCCGTTTCACCTCCAAGAAAAAAAGAACACTTGATATCGTTTGTCTAATGAGCTATGACTCAGTTTGAAAATGTAAATGTGAAACCCATTTACACCGTAAAAGTCTTTTATTGCTGTCACTCTTTCCCCCATTCTCTCTTTACTCCTCCCCTCATACTGCGCTGATTTGTACGAGGCAGAAAAAAGATGAGGACAAAGTCATGAGAAAATGAGATGATTCATGAAGCGCGGCTAATTTACTGCTAGGTGCCTGTTACTGTATACAAGACCAGTGGGGTTTCATTTGATTTAGGGTAGAAAACAGAGCAGGCATAGAAAGTGGCATACACATAAGTTTGCAAGTACAGAAGAAGAAGGCATACTTTATTAATCCCTCAAGGGGAATTTTTTTTTTTTAAGTATTGCAGTTTGTAGGATTTAGATCCTACCACACCACATATGTTGTTCTGGGAGTTCCATGTATCCCACTCTACTTAACTCTACTAAATACAAGCACCCAGTAATATAAGTCATACACAAAACATAGCCATCACCTAAGCAACAAGCAACAAGCTGCACTGCAATACTTGTTTATTCTTGATCTAGAGGGTGAGGTACTTGCATCTATCGACTGTCCAATCGAGGCAATAAGGACTCTGAATCCTGCCTCTTAATTTCTAATCCTTGTACCTTGCATTGTGATACATTCAACTCTTCATTATCTGGGAATATTGTGATGATAATTTATTGTGTAATATGTTTTGTATGCCTGTGTGCTGTGCTGCTGGCATTGTGTTCTGTACTTTTTCCAAGCTGTACTGAAAACAAATTCCACCGACTCTGGTTGGGTGGCCATTAAAGTGAGGTGAAGAGAAGTGAAAGTATACATAGCTTGCAAACTGTTTAGACTGTAAACTGTGTGGCTTAATGAGTGCATTTATTCCAGTATACTGAATGGTGTTTGCATGTGTGTGTGTGTGTGTGTGTGTGTGTGTGTGTGTGTGTGTGTGTGTGTTGTCAGGTCAGGGTCCTGGAGATAGCTGAAGACAGAGGTGTTCATTGGTGACTGTGGCGTGGCCAGGGATAACACCCACACAGGTGATTTTAATTATGTTGCCTGATTAGACCTCTACTCAGTAATGTGTGGGTGTGTACAGACTGTGCTTGATTGATATCTCCCTCACTCTCCTATTAGGTTGTTGCATCTGTTAACAAATTACACCTTTATCAATGTTATTAGTGTATTTTCGGTTTTGTTTTGTCAAACTACACTGTTTCCAAGGTCACAGTCTACACTTGACTACATATGGAAATGATGCAATTTACAATTTTTGCCTTGATAGAGATGCAACATCTTTTGGTCATTTCTCACACCTGTTCCCACATCATAAGCTATGGCTAGCTACAGTAGTCTAACAATAGCCCTGACACATTGTTTGTTTTTACCTGTGACGTGACAGCCAGTGAGCTCATCCACACCGCTGCAACTTTTCTCTGCAACATTCTAAAATTAACTGGACTCAGTGTTCGTCTTTTATCTGACCAGTCCTTGTTTAAGGCTGTTAAAGGGGTAAAAAGTGTTTCAGAAAATTATGTCGGAAGCCATATGGTGTGTTTAAGAGAGGGGATAACATCCTATAATACTATATTGTATTATATCACAGAATATCTCACTCTACTTTAAAGAAAAGATCGTCAAGCTCTTCCATCTTGTCCTCTATCTCACACTCCCTCCATGGCTTTTCTCTTTTCCTCTCCCTTTCTGGACCATAAATCTTTCTGTTTCTCTAAGTGGATCCTGGGCATTTGTCCCAGCCCTATTGCCTTTCTCCCGGGGTATTTATGAAGCCTTTGTACTCGTTTATCACACCATGACACAGCCTCCTTGACAAATCAAATCAGTCCTTTATATTAATGGAATTTCAGTATGATATACTGCAGCCATCCATTTCTATCTCTAAACACGCTGTCTGACCTCCACTGGGAGAAAGAAGGAATTTATATCTAAGCACTTCTCATGAGCTCCTTTCAAACATGGAACACATAACATAGCTTCATCTATCTGTTAAAGTAGTGGCTTTTTGGCATTCAAACATAGCTCTCCATTACGTGCATGTTCCGTAATTGTTCTAATCATGCACGACAAGACCTTTACGGATTGTGCTGCAATACTTGTGCATACTTGTGGTATTTGGCACCTGATGCACAAGAAGGAGCACAATGTCCCCTTTCCTTCTCACCGAGATGGCAGCACTGGTGGAAACTGTTTTCATCAATGAGAACGGCACAGTGTCATCATTTAGTAGATAAAATATAGAATTGTGCTGCCTGTTCAGTCCAACTGTGCCAAAGCATTGTTTAAGGTTTTCACTTTAATTTAGGTGTGAGGTTTTGACATTAAATTCATATTTGCTCATATGCTGTGTAATAATTTTTTTGCTTGATATGCATAAGCAGCATAACAAGCTGTGAAGATAACAATGACATATCACCTTATATATGTTGTTTCCACTATAACGTGTCGGCAAACAGTTACCTCTTAGCTTAGCACTTTGCACAAATGTAACAAAGTTATACAAATAAGAGTCCCCTGCATGAACATGGTAGAGTTGTGACTTATTGAAATGCTACGGCAAAGTGTAACGTGTGAATGTAATGCATTTTACAGAGCTAAATTGCTCATATAATGTGATACAGTGCACTTGGCAAACAAGTTAGCTAGCTGTTGTGCTAAAATAACTTAATAATAATATAATATATATATTACATGTTAATACTACATGTTAATATAATATATATATTAACATGTAGTTAAAATATGCTCAAAGGGGAGTTTAGGCACAAACGTCCTTACGCCAAGTTATTCTAATTTGAATAATATATCAGTACAACACAGTGTTTACCCATGAATCAAATGGAGACAATAAATCAGTTTTGTCATTACATAAAGGTGAGAGAACCGCCTCTGTACTAATGTGCTAATGGAATTAACCAATCAAACAACATGAAGAGTCTGAACTGTTATTTTTGTGTCTCCACATCATATGCCCAAGTATGTATTTGTTTAAGTCGGCAGGTGAATAACAACCCAAGGTTCACTGCTCTTTTTATATCATGACACCTCCCAAAACATCTTTTATAGTCCTTGAAGTTAAATGCACACTAGTGACTTTCAAAAACATTATCTGTGTCTGAGGCAAGGCATTGTCACCAGAGTGCAGAGGCATTAGCTCACATGTTCAGTAAACCAAAGGTATTTGCTCTTAGGAAAGGGAGATGTAGAAGTAGTCTCTTACGCTTCACATTCAGACGAAATAGTTGCTCCACCTTAAAAGCTGAATGATTATAAAACAAACAAGATCTGATCTGATCTGATTTAATGTTGTCATTGTAGTGTATGTGCAACATAACAGCATCTGAACAGCAAGCAGACATTATGATAATAATGCTGAGCTGGCATTTTGGCAGGCCACCCGCTATCTTTTCTGGACTGAGTTTATATAAAAGGGGGGGTCAGGCGTCAGCCACTGTGTAAGTCTGGGTTTACACTGAGAGAGGCACAATGGAAACTATCTCTCCCTGCATTCAA
Source organism: Oplegnathus fasciatus (assembly GCA_003416845.1). NCBI lineage: Eukaryota > Metazoa > Chordata > Actinopteri > Centrarchiformes > Oplegnathidae > Oplegnathus > Oplegnathus fasciatus. Next base: position 405,105 of record NTHP01000201.1, on the reverse strand, counting down.
CATCCTTAGCGCGCAGATTGTAGTCTTTGCATGTCCAAAATGACTCCTGCACAGTGCAATTAAAGCTTTGTTGGGAGGGCTACTTCATATAAACACCCTAAAATACACTGTGAGTTTTACAACATTACACTCCATTTCTAAAAACCAGTGAAATTGGCTCGAATCAAAAATGAATTGCCTTGTAGTTTCTCCAAGAAGCCTCAAAGGTAAACACTGGCGTAGCAAAGTCAATATTTACTGCATCTGAGGCCGTTATTTCAACAGGCCGGGCACTGTAGGGCCATGACTTGACCCCTCTCATTCTCTGGAGCCTGTTTGTGTTGTTTAGCTCTTGAGCGCTGTACGCCAGTCAACCCTTGAACTCAGGTCACACATGTGCAGACATCTTCTATTTGACTCTTTTGATAAATGCTGATCAAGATGAGAGATTGTCACTTAGCAACCACAGTCAACAGGACCAATATTAGAGGAGTAGCGTGTGATTGCCAGAAGTGGCTTTTTACATTTGCCACTTACACTCACAGAATTTCCATCCAATAGCTTTGTACAGTATGTAATACGTTAGCCGTGTTATCATTGGCTCTGGGCACAAGAACCCCCGATGACAAATATGGTTGCACAATCAGATTGTAGCGGGGTGGATATACACTGTGTCCAAGTTAAGCATGCAAACTTGGAATGTGCTAACAGTCGATTAGGGCACTATGGAGATTTTTCCGATACGTCAGCGCGATTTCTGTCAAGAGATTTAACCATCTTAAAAGCCAATTAGAGATGTCGGCTGTTTTATTTTGAATGAATCCAAATCTTTCAGTTTCATCACAGTTTCCCATATGCTTGCTCAGCATTAGTAACAGATGTCACTAACCGAGCGCACAGAGAGGCTGATGATGTGACCAGAGGCAGATGTAGTGTGTTACAACTTCCTGAATATAATGACTCCGGCTTAAATGTCATTATCTTAACTCTCTGTGGCATTTCACTCTCAATCGGTTTACACTGTAAGTGCACAGCAGTTTACCTTATATTGGCCTGTAACTGTGGGAGGGGGAAAAGATTTTATCGGCATTATGTGAATCTGAGGCTTTCAGTTGTCATACTGTGTTTTGTCACTGGTATCATAAAAGCCATGTTTACTGCCAGTAAGGCAAAAGAGAATAACGGCAGCAGGAAGGTGAATGTGAGATAAATTAATTGTTAGTTTTGGTCTTTTAATGAGACTTGTTGACAGTAAGAAAAATACACAATACACCCTTATCCTTTATTCTTTAAATTGTTTGCTAGTTTGAAGGAATTGTACACACTTGCTGTCATCACTGAAATCAGCCATAGAACAACATCCTTACAGACATGCTATGGGCTATGGGCTTGGGTGCATTTGGCAGCACCCACAACTTACATCACAATCACTGCAGTTTCGCTTGTCAGACAGAAGAAAATAAACTTGTGAAAGTGTACAAGTGTAAAAGTGAAAACAAATGCCATCAGAGACTTTTTTTCATGCTGAGGTTGAAGAGTATCTGTTTAAAACCTGTCTAGACCGTCCTGCAACAGATCTACACGGACATCCTCTCACTATGGATATTGTAGAAAACGCTATAGGACACCACACAAAATATTATGGGAAACAAGCATGTTATATTCTCTTAATGCAGATCTATTCAGCTGGAAAACATATCTAAACCGCTTCGCCAATTTTAGTGCAGGCCTAAAGCGTGCCCTTCTGACCACCAGAAGTGTGGATAATGTTAGAATCATACAGGCAGATGAATAACCGGGTTTCTTGTGTTCCATATCATATCCTAAACGTGACATAACAGGGACTAGTGTTCATGTAAAGATGCTAATTGACAGATGATGTTGATTACATGATACAGGCCAGAAGTGAAGTTAGATAAAGTCACTTTTGAATAATAAAACATGAAATTATCATAATTGTCATAAAGTATTATAACAAACAGACCTATCCACTCAGGAGCACCAGTGGATGTCTCGCCTAGGGCACCAAAATTGCCAGAAACACCCCCTTGCCCATTCAACACCTTGCAGAAAGTAAGGGTGAAGTAAGGGGAAGGTAAAGAGCAAAAACTCTTCATATCTATTCATGTGTATTGGACTGGCCCATTATTAGTCTGTGATTTTAAATGGGGAATTCTTATGTAGGCCTGTCTTTACAGTAATTGGGGGAATGGATTGTTTTTTATATCATTATCACTAAATCTGCAGTATCACCTCATCCTGCCACACTCATCCTGTTCAGTTTTCACTTTCATTTCTTGCTTCTTCTCTTTCAGTTCCTCGCCTAGCTTTTACTCGTCTCTGGCTGTCAGAACTCTACCCTCTGTCTTTTTCACCTCATTATAATCATGTCTGAGTGCCTTTTGTTTCACTCTTGTCTTCCCTCTCCGAGTATCCGTATTTGCAACGCAGGGTATGTCCAGCTGCTCTGCTGCTCTGCCTTTTGTAATGTTTGCCTCCCTGTGGATGCAGAAATGCTCTGCCTCATGAGAAAAGAAGAACTTTCAACCTGGAGTTCTTTGTTTGAACATGTCCAATGTGCAATTATGCTGGATCATTTGTTCTTGTTACGTGGGTGGTAAGTAGGTGTGCCTTTAAGCTAATTATAGATGTGGGTGCTCATAGGTTGGGGGCATGACGGGGTCTCTTGGAGTCTACGATAAAAATAAAAAAAAACCCAAATGAAGCTATGCCAAGTGTGTGTGTGCACCCTGCATGCGTTCATGTGAGAGCACATGCAATCGCTCTGACTTAAAGAATCCAGTTCCAGTCTGTCTCTCCTACGTCCTCATTTCCCAGTCTGTCATCGCTCCACCTCGTTCCAGCTCTCGCCTTTCTTTCTCAGCAACCTCTGTCTCCACTGGCCTTTTGGCTCGGTGTGTCTGTCACGTACAGAGCGAGAGACTATGTGGCAAAGAGGCTCCATCCTGAGGGATCTTAAACTTTTCTCACCCGAACAAAGGCTGGTGCTGTCAGAAAGTACTGTGGCTATTCAGTTTCTGTGTCACCCAAGCTTTTATAGGGTACTGTTATGAAGAAGCCACTAAACAATGGCCACATCACAGCTTGTCTGGTTATACAGCGCGGGGTAAAGTGTAGGTCAGGCCTAAAGTGAGAAGATCTGAGCTCGTCACTGACACTGACTAATTCGCATTCATTGTTGTTATTGTAATGTAGGTTTTTAAGTGTAGTGTAAAGCAATACCAGCCAAGTTTGTACAGTAAAACACACATCTCGTTAGCAGCAGTGAATACTCTGACAGACCTCTTGGAGCATGGAACCAGTGAAGCTCCCCAAAGATGCACCTTGGTTGGTTTTTGTTTGTCCCAATTAAAAATCAAACTTAAAGGAAAAGTTTGACATTTTGGGAAACATTCACTTTCTTATCAAGAGTTCATTAGAATCCACTCTTATATCTGTGCAGTAAATATGAAGGTTAGCATAAAGACTGGATACGGGGAAAAGACTGGAAACAGAGTTAGCCTGGCTCTGTCCAAAGGTAACAAAATCTGCCTACCAGCACCTCTAAAGCTCACTAAGAACTGATGTATAAAAAGATTGTGGTTTTACAGGGGGTTACATGCCGGGCTATTTCTTGGCCAGGCGCAGTGACTTAGTGTCTCTGCTTGTTGTCGACAAGACTCTGAACTTTAGAGGTGCTGGAAGGCAGATTTTATAAGTGCAAAGTTGGGGATTAATTCTTTGTGAGTTTGTCCCTACGAGTGTTCGCTTTCACATTACACAGTCATGTTTTAAAAAGTATTAGTATAAAACTTTTTTTAGTATAAAAAGTATTGATAAATGCAGCTTAAGGAGTTGAAACCTGCAAAGATGCCTTGCACAGTCAGATTATTAGTCAAACAAGCTTGTGATATGAATTAACAAGGTAGATTTGGTGCTCTTCTCATTCAAAACCTCCAGACACGCTCTCTGCAGCGACAAGATTACATACGTCTCTACACAACCTGTCTACATGCTACTCCCTGCACCTCTGTATCACTCTACTTCCTATCATTATTAATGACTCGCTGACTCCCTCCTATCAACCATCATTCACTCTGACCTTGTTAACCAGCTGCACTATCAGCGTCAGGTTTGCGCCACTCTTGTTGCCATGGTGGCTTTTAGAGGCCAACCACTGACATGGTTCAGTAAGAGGAAACACAGCAGCACCCCTGGATAGCCCCGGACCACGACCACACTGTCTGCTGCGCCTGCAGTAAAATGCTAGGCAGCATATTTAATTGCATGTCTGTCTACTTCTTGACAGATCATTAGTGTCTTTATATGTCTGTAATAATAGGCTATTTGTTATCATTAGGTATGTGGATGATGTGGAATGTTCTCTCTGGAATGCTGTTAAGGGGGACTACAAACATTTTGAATGGCAAAAGCCTCGACTCGAGCCTTATCTAGAGCCTGCTTTTGTTAAAGCTCTGCTGTGGACGGGGAAGGATTTCTCTCTGTAACAGTTGTAACTTGCTGTATCTTTATCTTCATCATGTTGTATTTGGACCAAGTTTCTATGTGTTCAGTAAGCTCAGTTTATTGCACTGTTATCTATATCCTAATCTCTGCAGGCCAAATTTTCCCACAAGGGATAATGAAGTCATCTTATTTATATTTTTCTTTCAGACTTTATCAGATTTTAAAAAAGAAAGAGAAAGAATAGTCTCACCTTTGCATTACAGCTGAAAATGCAGTCATCTTTGGATAAGTAATTACTTGCCCAAACCAGTATGCACAGTGTATCTGCAGCCAGTGTATGTTAACCAAGAGAGACTTGAAATTGCTTGTGGAAAAAGACACAGAACGGTGTGCAATCAAATAACTGTGAGAGGTAATTCATCACATGGCGGCAGGTAAAGTTGCGTTTTTATGTAGACAGAACAGGTGGGACACTGCACTTAACATTGGTTGATGTTGCAATGGTTTAACGCCGAACACAACTACAAATCACCATTCCTAACATCATTCCTGATGTCATTCTAAAATGAATTCACTCACTGTGAGTGATGACATGTCCTTTCTACACCAGTGAGGTCTTTTCAGACCTGGATCAAATAGCTGCTGCAAATAATTCTTGGCATTAGGTTTAGTTTGCAAAGACTACCAAATGATTTACTGCATGAGGTCAGCTCATATAGTGCCTGTAAATTAGCAAACCCATAAAAATAATCTATATTGACTCCCAGACTGACTTAAAAAAGTCTTGCAGTGTTCTCAGGAAGCTCTGGAGTGATCAGCTAACAGCAAGTTGGTTTTCTAACACACTGTTATTCTCTGCAAGATGGGATGCCAATTAAGTTGTCAGGCATACCGAGTACAGAGGAACACACATGTTGGCAAAAACATGGATAAATATGAATCATTTACTGGCTTTTTATTATCTTTATTTAAACAATTTTACTAGTCAAAAAGGATTTACGATAGCCACTTACGCTATTATTAGAGTACATCCTACAGTTCACACAGCATCAGAAAGTAATGTCATTACATTGAAAAAAGAAAAACATTATGACTGTTTATGTGTGCATAATGAAAAATACTGTTTATGAAATTTGATAGAGGAAGGTGGAGCAAAGTGACAAGTACAGGCTGCCACAAGTATGCCCTGTCACGTTTGACAAGAAACACACACACACACCCCCGCATCCTTTAAACAATTAGAATACACTGGGGAAACACTGTCAATATCAAGTTCACTGGTTCTCAAGGTACAGTAGGCTCTCTCTGATTGTCTGCATCTCTCTGTCTGGTTTCTAAATCTAAGCTTGTATCATTTTACCATACGCATGTGTCTAGAAAGCAAAACTATCAGATTCCAATCACTGCAGCTATTCACCTGAAGATGGTGTGAGATGGTGGGGTTACTTTGTGATTGACAAACAGATATTGTGAATGTAGTCAGCAGGGCTGTCGAGGTAAATCAAAGGGCAGGAACACTAGAGATGTAAACATGTAAGAGAATTACAGATATAGAATTGTGGCATAATGACCTTTAAGTGAAGCTTTGATAGAGTTAATAATATAAATTAAGGATTAACATTATCATTTGTTTTCCTACTGGATACATGGAATTCACTATAATGATAGGCATAAAACAAGCTGTTACACTGTTCTCACTTGTATTAACTTACTTAAACTGCTGGAAAAATTAGATGTTAAAGCATCTAAGTAAGTATTGGGGAAACCTATATTTGCGTATAAGGACTAATAGGCCCGTAGGAAAAGCTCATGCGTAAATAAAAAATAATTATGCTGCTTCAGTTTCAGGGTCCTGGTTTTGTGCATGCTAGCTCCCTGTCACACTGTGTTATTCATCAGGTGGAGCACAAAACGAGTGATGCCAAAATTTCAGAGAGAAAAAGGCAGTGTACTATCACATGCAAACTTTACATAAATGAAAAATGCCAAAATATCTGGCAATGGGATTTCAAGACATGCTCTACACAATGAATCTTTTATACACCATCCTGCTGACATAAACATTAATTAGAGCATCAAATATGTATTAATCCACGGATGAAAATAGTCCCCAACGGATGCACTATTTACTCCTGTTTGAGGAACAATTGTGAAAAACTGCAGTGCCCAGTTGTTTTAGGAAAGTAGTCAAAGGGAATTTCATAGATTTTCACATTAAAGTCCATTTACAGGTGCTGGGGAGTTCTACTCCATATGTGTATAACGCTGTATAAAGCTTTTCGTGGCTTTTTGTGATGTCACTTGAGTCAGCATCAGTTGGGGCTGAATACTACAAGTCTGAAAATGAATGAAAGCTGGAGGCGTGGAGTTAGAAAGAAGTAAGTATTGCAGACCTCTGCCCACTCCTCATCTCTGCTTGAGGCTAGCAGCTTGAGGCTAGCAGCTTGAGGCTAGAAGCTTGACTGGCATATTACAATCTCCAAACGAACTGCTGCCGGTCAAGTTGCATTGTGGGAAATGTAGGTGCCAGGTGACAAGGAAGACGAATGTGTGAAATTAAAAGAAACAACGTCTCTGGTTCTGCGGCATTGATTTTGATCCTTTTTAAAAACTGTCTATATGAGTCTGACAGTGTTATAGGAGTGCAGTACTAAATCGGTGCAGTGCTCATTCAATCTTCTTATAAAATGAAACTTAATATTCGTGACACGTTTTTGAAGAGAAGTTGGAAAGAGACAAATTAACAAATCTTTGGTTTTGGTCTTTTCAAGGGATTTGCTGATGATAACAAAAATAAAGAATAATGCCAGCATTATCCCTTCAAGTCAATATGTGTAGGATTTGAAAATGTCTGATATTGGCATCCTCATTGGTTGTATCACAAGGTGATGTGGCACAACAAAAAACATATGCCAATGAAAGACATTAAAGTCTTAAATGTTCTTACTATGGTAATTAGTTAAAGATTTTCCTGCTCCAGGTGCTGAACACCAGTTTTCTGGTCAGTAAGTCACCTCCACAGCTCCACTTAAGACATAAAAAAGCGGTTTCATGATCACATTTTTCACAACAGCCAGCGGTTGAGTTGCTTTAGTGCGTATGTTGCTATGAGACTACTTTGGTGACACACCTGAAAAACCATTCCTCATTCTTTTTTCTAACAGTATCGACAATTAAGAGAGTGAGAGAAGGTTAGCGCAACCTCTGTGTTTACAACTGTGTCCTTGGTATCTCCTCAGCAGCTATGTGCCCGTGGCAGAGAGAAGAGGTAGTGCATGACAAAGAAGAATAAGCGGAGGTGTATTGGACATCACTCATCAACCACAGGTATTTCTATTAATATCCTCCAATGGTGTTGCTCTCAGCCGAGAGCAGTTGAACAGTGGAGACATGTCAGTCACTGTTTGGTCTGTCTTCTAGTGGGTTTCAGAGAATGCAGTGCACAAGGTGCACCTGGAGGCAAGACATGGATTTGTCTGACGCTGTTGAGTTCAAGTAAAATTATCCAGGAACTGTGTGTGTTCTGACTTGGATACACAGCCCTCAATGAATACTTTACCCTAACTTCAACCAAGCAAACCAATCTCAACCAAGCATGACCCTATTAGGCTGTCATAGTGAGGATTAAGAGCACTCACTTGACACTTATGGACTTGTTGTGCAATCATTATTGCTATTAGTATTAAAAATAAATGGGTTAAAGATATCTAGTACTGAAAGAAACCACTATCGACATGCAATTTAAGGTTTGGCACACCCAGAAGGTTAGGTTTGTTGTCAGGCTCCAAGACAAACAAGGATGGATGCAGAGACTCCGCAGATGACTGGACTGTAAACTAAGTGCTGACACAAAGTTTAATTAAGGTTAAATATTTTGCCTTGATTTTAAATAGTTACTTTGTAGAAATATATCACCCCTTTCCTTACAGTGATTTCTGTGGCTAATATCATAAAATGTTTTTAATTCTCATTCTTCGATGTTATTAATTCATATTCATTTGATTTTTAATTTGTATTATTTTGAGTAAAAAAAAACTTCTTTTTAAAACATACACCAACTTTGACATGGAAAAAACATATTGCTAGCTATACACAATACTTTGATGTTCTGTTTGTAAGAATTTTCTGTTACCAGTTTTAATAGGCTCCAAGTGGATATATGGAAGCACATGGTCATCTATATTATACTGACATGAAGATATTACTGCATGCTGCATCAGCAAAGGATAATGTGTCAAATGCAGCCATTTCATTGTGTTGTTTCATTGTTCTGAGGCATGGGAGCATTGTTTTTGGATGCTAAGTTTTAATGTTCGGGCTATCTTATCCAGTGAGTACTGCACCTGTTGAAGGCCACCTTGCACTCCTGTTTGAGAACAGAGATAAGCCACATCTGATTAAGCCACTTGTTAAATCAGCTAGATTGTTTTGTTCACACAAGAAAGAGAAAAGACTCCTCATTCTAAAAAATATTTTGCTAAGCTGCTAAACATGGCTGAACTGTAAGCTCCCGTTTTGATAAGTAATGATAAGTATTTGAAAGAAATTGCTGCGGTTGAATACAATAAAAATAGCCTTCAGTATATAAATACACAGGCAAACACATAAAACACACAGTGAATGCTATTTAACCCTGCTAGAAATACATTTTAGTAAATAAGCATTCAATAAGCCAATTTTGTCTTTTGTACATCTTGTTGAAATTTTCCATAAATTTCCTGTTTATAAGCCCCTGAAAGAGCTGAAAGCCCCAGTCTGTTTGTCACCTTCTAAAAGAAGGAAGAAAAATGATGATGATTCAAATTCCATCTGTAGACTCATGGCCATGTCAAACTGACGTTAGGTAATGACAGACTATACGCTGGTATGACAGCTGCTGCCTCAGGGCCTGTAAGTTTCATGGGCCTGATCACTGAAACGGTTGGATGGCTGTTGGATGGATGATGGATGTTTCTTGAGCTAAGTATCAACAACCTTTGCTAATTAGCATTCTTTGGCTGTTACACTGTGTTTAGCATTGCTGCAACTGTACAAACCCAATTATAACTCAATAAAAGTAACACGTTCAAGACAGAGTTCTCCTTTCCTGTAGGTGTGAGGAGTTTAGGTTTTGGGAATCATTACGAAGGGATTAAGAAAACAACAATTTATATTTAACATCCTTATCACTGAGATTTATAGTGTTGTCTACAGTAATGTCTACTCTGGAAAACGTGTATCGTCATGCATCAGGTTCTAGGAGCTATGCAACTACACTCTTACTGTGTTGCACAGTCTCCTTCATAATTGTACTTGGACCCTTTAATTTTGTGGTATGTTAGGTGTGTCCCCATGCCCAGAAAATTCTTCTCCATCAAACAAGATTCACATGTAGTTGTGACTCTCCCGCAATGTGTTTCATTATACCTTTGTCATAATATATCTGTGTTGACACACAATGGGAGGCAACTTGGCCAGGGAAGATGGAAAATTGCGAGATAACTTGTGGGTTTGAAGATGGGAAATCCAGGGATATCCAGGAAAGGCTTCTGAAGGTCAGTAAATGGCTCCACACAGTAAACTGGGTGCTCATTAAAACGCAGAGTTTGCAGAACGTGGGTGATGTGGCTTTGGAGTAGATGGAAGGCACCTTTGTTGTAGCTGGGCTGAAGAAAGTATTGCAAGTAGTGTAACCAATTGGTCTTCTGTTGAATAATTAGCAAAATAATGTGATTACTTTTAAGTAAGTTATCAGTAATGAGAGTCCTTGTGTGGGAGGCATAGAATCACTAGTCATACGCTAGCCAGTGTATGTTCAACTTTCTCTCTCACATATATGCATGCTCTCGCTCATTCTCTCTGTTGGGTTATGATAAGCTTACAAGACAGGTAAGCCTCAGCAGTTCTGGTCACATTTCCACTGATTGTTCATCACAGCTGTCCATCAAACCGTACACCAGCACTACGCCAACATCAGCTTCAGAGTCTGATTATTGGGTCTGGGACAATAAACAGCGTTCATGACAGTATTTAGCATCATATTGCTAGCCATTTCCTCTATTTTAAGCTACAACCTGCTCTATTTAGCTGTGTGATGAGGTGGACAGCAGCAGCCTGTGGTGAGCAGAACACAGAACATCGACAGTGCTAGGCGGCAGCAACAACGGCAGTCACTCCCATTGGACAAATAATTCACTTAAAAACCTCATATTGTATTTGAAAAATGGACTTAAGGCATCAGATGTCTGTGTTTCTTGATGGGATGCCTCTTCTACATTTGGTGTGAATATGACAATTTCTTTTATAACCACGAAGTTATGCGAAATTACTTTTGTCCCACTTAGGCCCCGGTCAGCCTGAAAAACGCGAGGCGCACCACACTGCCTTTTTAATTGAAGATTACAATTTTAAAAAAGAGCAGCTCGCTGCGTTTTTTATTTTTCATTGCTAGGCAACCGCCGAATCAACTTTCCTTAGCCTGCTGTTAAGTAAACTCACAGATCTGTAGCCTACCTTTTATTTTGGCTAGAAACATCTGCATAAAAAATGAGCAGGTGTAGGGCACTTGATCTGGCTCTGATGGAGAGTGAGAGGCTGTTCAAAAATAGTATGCTGGACACGGAGATCCGTCCTGCCGAAGTGGGTTCGTTGGTCCTGCAGAGCGGCTGAGCATTTGTTTGCGGTATGTTACATTTGTTTTAATGGCAACGGTATATTTTAGCCTCTCAATTAATCCGATTGGACAATAGGAAAAAACGCAAATGACGTCGGGCGCTTTTCTGCTCTGAGTTGAAGTTTTTTGGACTCGAGGCACTCAGGGCGCTCCTACAAAAACGCGAGGCGCTCCGGGCGCCCAAAACGCGAGGCGCCCAGGGCACATAAACAACGCACAAAACACTTACTGCCTATATAAAACAACAGGAAAAAGACGCCTCTCACTGCAAAACCGCGTCCTGTCTGCTCAGGGCCTTAGTCAGCTTTGACAAAAAGTTCAATACAAAATACAACTTTAAACAATCAAATAAAAACAATATCCTACTGTATACAATACAATTCTCTCAGTATGTTCTATAATGGAGCAGTAATGTCAGAGAAGTCAGAGCAGAATGGAACACATCTGCTGAAGAGGAAATTGGTGTTTACACACGAATTTTACATCTCATTCAATAGTCAGCACCACTCTACCAAACAGTTGACGTGCAATATCAGTTCCACCCATGTATATTTCAACACATGTTTTATTTCAATGAAAACAAATGTTGACGACGACAATTAATCATTGGCCACGATTATAATGAATGAATAATTAGGTGTTCCATCTCATCAAGTAATCTTTTCATGTGTACATCAACTGGTGAAGTAACACAAACAGCACAGGGCTCACCTGTGCCATGTGCATTTTATCTGTTCTAACCATGCACGGCAAGCGCAAAATCCCAAATTGCACTGGACAGTTTGCTTATTACAGTATCACCCCAAGACAAGAGCTGCACTATGCAAGGAAAAAAGGACATTGTGCACCAAAGAACAATGACAAAAAATGCCAGGGGCCCGAAGCTCTGCCATCTGTCATTAGAAAAAGAGCCATGAGCCCAAACCAACTTTTGGGATGTTGTTTAGTGGCTGAGCCTGCCCTACACTTCTGAAAAACAAATGGAGGAGAGGAACAGAATACAACCCCATAAGCTGGACTCAAACCTGTGACGAACATTATTTTTGTTTGCCCATCACTTTTTAATTAACATAAAAGGTGACAATTTACATCACAATTACTCTTTTTAAAAGAATTTTGTTGAATAAATATAGTAAAAACTTGCTGTAACGATAGTTCTGTCATGCCAAGTCAATTATTGTTTCAATGTCACTCTGTGCTTACTGAACTTACTAAACAGTATGCTAAGGGTAACCAAACATTTTACCAGTAAAATTGCTAGAAACACACAGTATTTGCTGCACTCTAACAAAAGGTCAAAAGTGATGTTGATCTATCAATGTAACCACCATGACACCCAGTAGGGCCCTGTCTCCAGAACTCATTGTGACTTCTTTATGTCATCCAGACCGACGAGACCAAACAGTACCACTTGGTAAACTAAATGTGTGTGAACAGAAGTAAATGGGTGACAAGTTAAAGAGAGACAGATATTTCTCTTAAGAATTGGCGGATCAAACCAGAGCTACAGTGACCATGAGTACTGGACTTACAACCAAGAAACAGGTCCCCAAAGACATGTCCACGTTATTCTGTTTTTTCTACATGTATGCGGCAGCTAAAATGTTAGCTAAAATGTTAGCCATGACAGCTCAATAAGATAAATGTTTATCGCTCTCCCCCAACTAATGGAAAATCATTTATTGCAGTTTTAATTGGGATTGGCTCAAAATGACTTTAATGTTATTACTGACTTTGAAATTGTCATCTGTTACACCTCTCAAGGATAGCTAAATCATCTTTGTAGCATAACTACGTTAACCAAACCCAGTCCAGCTGTCGAGGCATTTATAATTACTGTAGATTACCTTCTTAATAGCAGGCCTATGTGACACTTCTCAACTAAACCTGAAGTAGAAGAAAAAATATGACACTGAAAAATTGCACTTCTTACTCGTGGAAATCCATGGCAGGGACTGCGAAAATGGCACAACAGCACCACTCGATGGCTAAACTGACCTCCACCTTTATACAGTACAGGTGCAATAGAGCAAGTTTACACTTTTTTACAAAAAGCACCATGGTAAATAAATACTAAAACAATGTTTCTCAGTTACATTCAATGAGGTGTGATGCTAGAATTCCAGCCATAAGAGGTGGTAATGGTATACTTCATAAATCTGGTCTTCAGACACACAGAAAGACAGGGAAAAACAGGGAATGCAGTGCATGTTTCTGTGGTAGATGTGTTGGCGTGAGTCTGTAAGAGACAGACAAGTAGGAAAAGAGAAGGGAAGAGTTAATATATGTTGGGTATGGCGCAAATCCCTACACGGCTATAGTTACAGTGTGCCTTGGGCTGTTACTTGGCTGAATCCATATTGTTAGAGCTGTCAGTCATGGAGTGAACGTGCATGCCAAGAGGCAGAAGCCAGGCCTCCTAAATAAAGATGATGTTTTCTTGGCATCTGTCCCAACAGCGGCTTTAAGCTGGTGTATTCTCTCTCACCTGGGGACAGACAGGATTATGTCAGTGCCAAACTGGCTTTACAAGATGTGTTTGGAAAATACTGCGAGACAAAGGTACCAATCTATCAGAGATGTTCTTATATAGCAACTTGGTTTTCTGTTGCTTTCCAATCCTGAAATCTAGTGATTTTGCAGTTATAAAGAGTGAATATACAGTATACAGTAAATCTATTCTTCCCAGAATAAAGTCACATAGGACAAAAGTGTCAAATGAATGTAATAATGATTAATAATGCCATAAATGGACTGGACATCCACTGTATTGGACATGCACTCATGCATTAGAAGGTAATAATCTGGACAACAAAAGGCCACAGATATTTTAGACAAAACCTATTTTGAAATGGCTCTCATAGAAACCTCTGAATTTCGAGAAACCTCACTTACAAATGTTTTGACATGCATAAGCTCTACCCAAGAGCTTCATGTGATATTCCCCCCACTTTGCTCGTTAATGCCTGTCCAATATTGACAACCACTCTCTCTCTCCCTATGTCTTTCTCTCCTTTTCTCTCCTGTCTGAAAAACATGAAAGGCACATGCTGCAGGTGCTGTTTGACAAGTGCAACTAGTCTGAGCCATTCGTCTCTAAATGTGTTTTTACAAGATCACAAATCTCCCCTAAGCTTTCTTGTTTGAATTTGTGTGTGTGTGTGTGTGTGTGTGTGTGTGTGTGTGTGTGTGTGTGTGTTTAAGTCAATGTGCATCCATGGGTGTATGTTTGTGCGGTCACATGCATGCATGAGTCAATGAGGACTGCTCACTGACTTTCAAATGAAACCTGTATTGAGTTTGATTAGCAAATCAGCAGTTTGTAATCCAGGGGTCAGAGGGTATGTATAGAGGTAAGACACCATAGCAAATCTGTGACACTCAACTTGACAATTATTATAAAGATGTATGTATCTTATATGAAGACATTGCATTTATGTCTGTATTTAATGACGAGCACATTGAAACCACACCTGCAGGGATATCACCATGGCTAATATGAAGTCTGCAGAATACGGTTTGTTGGATGCAGCACATTTCTAGTGGCATTTAGCATACTGTGATGTCTTCTATTGTTGCACAGGTACACTATTACATTGCAACTTTGTATTCCTTACACAGTTCAATTTTTAGTGCAATGCATGAAACAGATTAAACCATGATCAAAATGTGAAACATTAACATGCATTATAAGCAGTAACCGATATTTCATTTTAATTTAGTGGCAACTCTATAGTCTAACCATGAGTGTTCATACTAATGCTTTAGTGTGCACAGTATATGCATCAGTACACTACATACACTACACTGGCTTGACAGAAGGTTAGCTAGGAGACAATAGTCAACTAAGAGCCCCTCTCTGGCCATTATTGGCCTGTGTTTTTTCAGCTGGACAGCTGCAGTGTAACTTAACCTCAATGCACCTGGAATCCTTCGCCAAGGGACACACAGACATTGTGATGGCAGGCTCACCACTGCATTGGGCACAGATTTAAAGGGTTAAATGTTGTAAACTGTGTGTTCCTGCTGAGAACCTTTTTTTTCCTTTTTACAAAATTACACCACTGGCTACTAGTTTAAACAACTCAATAAAATGAATCTGGAGAAGAAGGGGTGAGTTTCTGTAGTTAGAAGTAATAAGCTGCTAATGTTGCACCTGCGTCACCTGGGTCTGAAATACTCCTACATTAGATAATTAATAGTTCCCAGGGAAAGAGACTGTTTATAGAGTTGCTTTAACTGTTGTGTGTGGTAACAAATGGTAAAGAGTGGTTGGTAGAAGGCCTATTTGCTTGATCCTGATCAGTACACAGTGATTAAACCAGGGGTCCAAAGTTCTCAATCTTAATTTAAGATGCAACTGCGACAAGAGCATTCTAGCTAAGATCACCAGCTTAGGTAGGCTCAGATGATTACACTTCAACAAACTAAGAGAGAGTTGCCAGCTATGTTTCTCTCTGTGCCTCTGTTACCTCCCTTCAAAGGGCATTTTCACTCCAGTACATCCAGCGTGAATCTAAGGCTATGTTAAGCTAAGTTTTTCAGCCGTTGGTGTGATGATGAGAAATAAGGCAGTATTGCACACAAGGATTGCACGGCTGTGAAAATTCGGCAGCAGTGGCAAAACTTCATGTTGAATTCTGTGTAAAAGAAAACTGCATGTTCATCTAGCCTTGAAGTACAGTAATAATTTTCAGGGGATTGTAGGAGATAATAAGCTATTTACGGCCCAATATAAGGCATGTCACCATACAGGGGAGATAACATTGAATTAAACAGGATTTTAAAAAAAATGTCATGTAATATAGTGATCATATGTAAGGCTCATATGAACATGATCTCTCAACATTTGTTACTCTGTCTGTAATTGAAATGACAAGCTTAATGAGCTGTTACGCTGGTGTCAATTTGTCTTCCTCCCTCGAGCCATAACTGCTGGCATAACGTGTTGTTGCTCAATGTAGGGAATGTTGTAACCAGAAACAAAACTGTCTACAGACAAAACTAAAAGTATTGTGTTCTAAAGCATTGGTAGACGTACAGAAACGTGAGCAAAAATCTAGAAGAATGCTGGGAAATAACAAGGATACAAAACTACATTTTCATGTCAGCACAAGGCTCATATCCCACAGGTTTTACTGTAATGCAGACTTCTGGCAGCCTGTACCTTTCACCTCCCATGATGCACTGTCACTGGGTACAAGATGATCATGCAGTTGACTCTGAGCTGACACATCATAATTAATATGTGTGCTCTCTTCATGCAGAATAATTGAACGCTTTCACAACCACCCAAACCTGAAGGAGCATCAACATAATAAATCAATGATTGAAATGATTCATTTGAAGGGAAATAGTAATGAGGCTTAGTATGTCTGACGGGAAGTAACATATGGATAAGAGATAACATAAGAGATTTCTTTCTTTTTGGCAGAACATTTTCACTTGTTGTCTTGTGAATTGCTACAAAAGCTGTTAATGCTGTTAAACACCAGGCAGGTCTAAAGTGCTGCTGTTGTTAGTTTCATTGCCGACAGGTGGAGCAGACTTCATCATCACCTATTAGGAACCAATAAAAAAATCCTTTTTTTCAATTGAGTTTTGTTGAGAAGCAGTACATGAATAACCTATACTTATAAAGAGCAGAAACTGTTATAAAGAGTTATCAAATTTAGAGGACTATCATCTAATTTAATTAAACACGTTTTTTTTAATAATACTGTAAATGGTTCTGCTTTATGAATCTCAATCATTGTGGAACTGGTCGCACATGTGCTAATTCATTTTATTAAGTAATGTTAATGTTCAAATTAATAAAATTAAGTTTATAAATGCACTTTTGTAGGCATTTTGCTGATTGCTCAGTGAAAATGAGAACAACCTAACAAACAATGTTTTATTATCTACATTCTGTATATTTACCATGTGAACACATGTCTGAGGTCTTTTATACACACCAGTTTATGTTTGGGCCTATGCATTTTTTTCTTCTTTTTTTTTGTGGATGCATCTTTTATACACCAGACTCAGAAGGGTTTCTTTCTGGACTCACAATTTCACACTTTGTTCAGCTACGATACAGGAAGAAATTCACCACAGACACAGAGATACGAACTGTTGCCGTTATACATCAGAGTTTAAGCAGTCACAATATATTTTGCATTTTGAGAAGGCTAAGGTATACAGATTTACTTTTATTACATGTATAACCTAGCCAAATACATCTGTGTTGGTTTCTTCAAGGGTTGTTGACAGTCATTTTGGGAAATGTTATTTGACAACTGAAGCAGAGGTAGGTATTCTGAGAAAAAAGTGAAAGCAAATGGGTACATTATTGCCATTGCAGTGCAAAATAATTCCAGGAATAGATACCAGAGACTGATTGTCTATGACAGTAAAGGGAATGTAATGTTCCTGTAAGCACTCCCATAGGCCAGCCTCACTGTAAATGTGTTTTAAAGCTGTCACTGCCCTCTTGGGAACACACAGGGTGCTGTGTACTTGTCAGATAATCCATTATTTTTTGTCAGGCCCATTTACCTCAGTTTGTCAGCTGAGATAATATCTGTTGAGAGATGGGTTTTGGGGGGCGGGGGGATGGAGTTGCATCGGTCACCCTACCACCACTGCCACCACCACCACCCTTCTCTGTAATGACAGGTGCACAGTTGACCTTTCTCTGTACAATTTGGGATCAGATTGCGCTGTTCCAGCTTGCCGTGTCTTTGCACTATGTGTTTAACCCTGTTAAACAGCTCTATCATGTTCATGGCAATCCAGGTTTTGCATTACACCAACTGCAGGCGATATACAATGGTATCCTTGACTCAGAGATTAGGAAGTGGTTTTAGCGATTTACCTCAAGCTCATTTTATTCATAGAACACAAGGCAGTCTTTTCTGTGCACTGCAGCAAAAAAGACTGTGGTTCACCATGATTAGGTGACTTGATCTTTATACTGTAGACAAATTGTGAACTTACAGTAAGGATTCTGTGTTTCTAATTCTAATAGGATGTTTCCCCTTTTTCAGTATATCTACTTATAAACACAGTATTTCCCAAAATTAGAAGTAAAAATCACAAAGTACACTAGTATGAGCTGACTAAAGTTGTCCTGCAGCCACGTATTAAGAGCTTCAAATGCCCGTCTCTCTAGGACTTTATGGCTGTTTATTCTCAACTGTTTACAAAAGTGGTGTGCAGCAACAGCCAAGCACTGCCATTTAATTAGGAGTCCATTTCATGGCCGTCTGACATGCTGATAAAACTCTCCAAACAAATAGCCAGAGTGTCTCCAGCAGCCTGACTGTGTAATTGAGGGTTTTTTGAATGCAACCCCACTTGGCAAAGGCACCCATAATCTCTCTCTCTCTCTCTCTCTCTCTCTCTCTCTCAGACACTCACACACACACACAGGGAGCGAGACAGAGATCAGAGAGACTATATATATTTAAGTTAACACACATATTCATATATTTTGTTGGAATCTACAGGCTCAGATGGAGAAAACAGAGCATCCAGCTGATTCAATTCAGAGAACATTTGTTTTAGCCTCTGTTTTTCTCATCAAAGGTTCTTGCACCATGTTTGTGGAAGAAACTCAATCTCAAATGCCCTCTGACGTGGGGATTGTGTTAGCCAAGGTTTTCTTTTAAGTTCAAGTCATGAATTTAATCATTGTGAGCATTGACAAAACTCTCAAGGTCTTCCTTCTGCCTTGACCTTAGACAATGGTTGTTTACTGACTGTCAAAAGCTGATCTGCCACTGACTTGCTTAGGAATACTAATACAACTCATTAGTGCCCTGTACATGTAGTTTTACATGTAAGTTTTAAGACCAATAGGGTTCCCAGTTTTCGTAAACTGATAAATTATTGACTTCTTTGACGTGTCAGTAATTTTAACTCATGGGGAACAGCATGAGACCCTTTTAAGTTTCATACCCAGTGGGCTACCCATACTAAAAACATAAATGTGAATCTTTTTTTGGAGCATTTGCAACATGCGCTGGTTTTACTCAACACACTATCATACACATAGAGAACAGCCATGTGACTGCTGTACCTCTCCACTAGACTACAACTGGATAGATTCCCCAGTGAGCTCTGGTGAATCGCAGCTGATGACAGTTGCAGCAGCAGCTGGAGTTGCAGTGATCTTTCACAGATGTTACATTTCCTAAAGATCCACACATCTACATTTAGAAACATAGAAACAGAGAAAATAAACATAGAAATAAAATAGACAAATAGGCATTTTCAAAACAGAATCAAAAACAAATAAGTAAATCATGAAAAATAAAAAAAAATCTCCAATGTTTTTTATTTTTTTTATTTTCAAGGGCCTGCACCTTTTGCCTGACTATACCTCTTTTGTGAGGACTGTGTGGGTGTGTATAACACCTTCTGATAACTTATAATTATGACTTATCTCATGAAATAATAAGGGGAAAAAACAAAAAAACTGAAAAAAACCTGTGGAATTTTGACCACAAGTAGCACTATAGAGCAATGTTTTCAAGAGTCCCTGTTTTGTTAGCATCTCATGTAAGGTCATACTTGGGCACCGGGTGCACATGGGTGACATGATAAACACAGTCCTGCCAATGGGGTTTCAGTTTCAAAACTGGCCATGAAAATGGATCAAGGATACACACAGTATGGTAACAGTGCATGTAAACATAACTTTGTTTGTTGTCAAAAATACCCCACAAGGTGCCTTTAATTATTAATAGAATATAATTTTTTTTTTTCAACTGGCAAAAATAGGCTTCCATTATCTAGTGGAAAGTGACTCAAGTATTAAGAGTAAGTAAGTAATAAAAGTGGAAATCACACTGGCCAGCATTTAAAATTGTGCTAAATGACAAACATGACAAAGAAATAGGGAGTAGGTGAGAGTGCTAAACCTTTGGACACAGGTAAAAATGTTACCTGTGGCCAAATGACCAAACACCAACTTCCCACTGAGGCATAGCACTTTGCAGATTTTGGGTCTTTTATTCTTCACCATGTACCTATTTTTTGGTCGTAACACAAATTTCTCTACTGGTGGTGTGGCGCAGTCCTTTGGTGCAAGTAGCAAAAAACGAGTGAAATAGAATTATATAATTCGAAGTGGGCAGTTTAAGCCTAACTAAAAACAATTCAGCACCCAAAGAACTCAAAACAAATGAGACACCAAAAACCCCTTAATAACATGAAATATAATACAGTAATACATAAAACCAGTGGCTTCAGTGGAAACATGGATGATGTTCACCTAGACATGTAAACAATGACATGTGATATCTTTTAAAAACACGTACATGAGAACACTGTGTGTTTCCAGTTCTTTGTGTAACTTTTTTACATATTTGTTTCTATAGGCTGACATTCTAGGAAGCAGAAAAGAGAGAACTAAAAAGCAAAGAATCAGAAGGACAAAATGAAACAGAGAGAAAAAAGGGGAGGATGGTAGCAGCTACAGTAGACAGAGTAAAAAATAGTAAGATCGAAAGAAAGAGGGACTGCAGCCCTGAATCAGAGGTATCGTATTCATCCTGGTCCTGACAGAGACTCCTCTCCAGGTTGAATAGGCCCATTGTTTGGACAAGGCCTCCATGACACAGGCCATTTCATTACAGAATGAGCCCAGGCGCAGGGAGTAGATGGTGGTTGCAATGTAACCCCCCGCTTCCCCCTCTTCTCTCCTGTCAAAGAGCTCCATTCTCTCCCCCTCGGGGCTACCTGCATGAGTAGGAAGACAGCCATAGGGGCGACGCACTCTCAAAAACAAACAGCCACCCTCCATCACAGCAACAGACAGAGAAGATCTGTCTTTCAGTCAGACATAGGTAACTTAATAGTCTCTGATGTAATATGCTACATTTCTCCTGTGACTTAGAAGCCTTCATCAGTTGGTTAAAACATGTCACAAAGTCACCATGTCTTTCTTTTCCACTCACTCACACACACACACACACACACACAAAGTGCACTTTATAACACTTTAGAATACAACCTGTGAGTATGGCAGCCCAAAATTATTAAAGGATAGGTTCTGATATTTCAGCCAAGACTGTCTTAATACGACACTCAGATGCTATACAGCATATACTGTATGTTGAAAGAGTTGAACTACAACCAGAGTCTTGTCTCAAAATGTACTAACTACAAAACTGTGATGGAAACAGAGAGGGACAGAGCAGCGCAAGTCCTTTCAGTTTGCCTCCGAGTCAATGCATTGGCCTGAAGTGCTGACTCTGAGTATCCTGATTCGGGAACAGGCCTACTGTAATCTCCCTCTTCTCCACATTGGCCATGCAGTGATCCCTTCCTAGCATGACTGTTCTGTAAAGGCCCGTTCATACCAGTATTTAAAACGGCAAATTTTCAAGGCAAAATCAGTTCAATCACCATGGTCAGTGGATTTGCTCACAGGGGCTTTCCCAGCAAGTTCAACTTTGGTGAACTGTGACACAAATGAATGAAATGAAAAGTGCACCACCTACTTTGCGAGGACGCACAGATGAACTCAGCTGGTCCACTGTCTGGTGTGACTGTGCCTCTAAAAACTGGGAGACAAAATCCACAGTTCTTGTTCTGAGAAAAAAATGCATTCTAAAGTTCAGCCAAAGCTAACATGAGTCTGCGTGAGTCAAATCAGGCGGATATCTTCCAAAGTTATGGTCATTTTAGTACAGAATTTGTGTTTCCATTGACAGTGTTGCCTTGCTGAGCCAAGGCAGAAGTATACATCTTTGCAGGCCTGTAGGTTCATTGCCAGGACACAACACTGGCAATAAACCTACACACGACAGCCAGGACACAGATAGACATTAGACTGGACTAACTCAGACTGCTGAAGCCTCACATTAGCTTTGGCTGAACTTTAGAATACATTTTTGTACAAAATCAAAACTGGATTGTATCCACTATTTCTTACAGTGTAGTCGTGTTACTTCATGGCCAGCATGGGCAGGAGGAATGATTACAGCCATTAATATCTCTTTCAAAACACATATGGCATGTGGGTATTGGATGAAGATGGACTAAAAATCAGAACCTATCCATTAAGCCCTATTACCTCAGTCTTGGAGGTTAAAACTCACAGTTATACACAACCTTTTAGCCTAAACTCGTGAAAACCAGAGAAAACCCTTGCCTGCACTCTGAGCTGATTACGCCCACTTCCTACTATAATAAGCAATTTTGGGTTATTAATGATAAACACTGAATGTTTCTGCTGGGTTCCTTGGCTGTTTTCCTGTCACTAAGTATTGCTGCTGCTCTGGAGGTTCTCAGTTACAGCAGCGTGGTCATTGACACAGGGGTCCACGAACTCTGTTTCCTTGGTGTTAAGTTGCGGTTATGAGGATCCAGCCTCCAGCTCTCACCAGCATTTACAGTACTATCTCCCAGTTTTGAAGATGCAGCTCTAGTCAAAGTTTGTCCTTCTGTCCACCCCTCTTCTAACTTTCGCTCTCTTTTTCTTTTTCTCTCTCCTGCTCGTCCCCTCCCTTCCCTATGTGGTCTCTTCGACCTCCCGGTGAACTCGTGTGGCTACCCAGAGCTGTGCCTGTGTTATTGGAAACACCCCTCCAATACTCCTATTAGCCACGATGTAAAGATGATAGGTTGTGCTTTGTTTGGATATCCATTTCCAATCGCAGGTCATGATTGGCGAGAGCAGCCCGAGATGATGGGTTTGCTGTGTGATACTGCCAAAAAGAAAAAAAAAAGGTAGGAGGGGGAGGGAACAGAAGAAAAGGGGCAAACAAGGAAAGATGGAAAAAAAATAACACAGTGAGCGAAAACAGTGACAGTGCCTTGCACAATATGTGAAATTGTAAAGCAACCGAAGAGGGGACGTTTGTTCAGGAAAGCAGAAAAGCTGATGCTAGTACGTGTCAAGTAAGTGGAAACTGGAAAGAAAATTAGGATGGATTAAAAGTGAGGACCACTTTAGGCCCAAATCAGTCAGTATCAGAGAAAGAAGAAGAGATTGTGTACTGCAGATTCACCGAGAAGCATGAGGGGTGAAAATACTAACAGGTATTCCACAGGTAAAAACAACAAGATGCAGCCACATATAATGTAACAGGGGTTCTAAGGTTGGCCTCCGGGGTCTATGACAGTTTTCTAGTTCACCTTCAACAATTTTGGAACTAAGTTTTTTTTTTAATCTCACCTTGTACAAAATACAGCTATTTATTTACATGCAGCATAGTTGCAAGAGTACTCTCTGAAATTTCTGCTTTATTAGCAGGTATTTTAGGTTAGACACAGAAGGATGGGTTGTAAAAGAGGATAACAGAGATGCTTAATCAAATTCAGATCCAACTTGTCATACTTATAGCAGCTGTGCCACCAGGACACTCATTAGGATGACTCATCTGTGTGAGTGCATACACGTGTATGTTTCAGTAAGTATGGACTGGGATACAGGCAGGGGCATGAATGTGTATCTGTATATGTGACCAAGTGTGTACTTCATGTACTGTGTATATCAGATTGTTGCTGTGTGGATATACTGTATGTACTGACTGTGAAAACAAATCAAAGTCTGTCTATCTAATCCATGTACCCACACTTCACCTACCAATATGAGGTGGTGATGCAAAGCACTATGGGTGTGTTTGGCTGGACCAGGTGGAGGAACGGGAATGTGCCACCAGGGTCCCGACCTGCTACTGCTCTAACCCGTTTCCATTGCAAGCTTAAACGAAATAACTGCCTGGTTACTTTAGATTTAGCATTCAAGATTTCTAAGTAAAAGTCTTTGCTTCAGAGTAGGTGAAAGCAAGATGCGTCGAGTCCCACGAGTGTCCTTCGACACTCAAGCTATTTTTTCAGCATTCTCAATTTCTTCTTAGTGTTCTTAGTTCTCTTGATGCTCCTGGCCACCAAACCCAAGCCCCTCACCAAGTCCAGCCAATGAATGAAATGCATATTAAATAAATGTGATGAAGGGCCTGAAGCTGTGAGATCACAACAATCCTGACTTTCACCTCATGCAGTATATTTGCCTCATATCTCCCTCCGCCCCTCCAGGTAGGTGTGCGTCCTTGGTTGAAAACCTCTGCACTCAACCTTATACACTCTCTTATATAAAAAGTGATTCTTTAACTAGTTATTGCAATAAAAAAAATCTTATCGAATGGCGTAAGGGCTTCAACATCCACAAGTCTCTGCCACAGCTCCACCCAATCCCCTTCCACATCACCCTTGAAGTGAAGTGCCGTGACTTGCTGAAACATAAACACAAAAAAAACTTGTATGTAAACATGAACATGTATTAAAATGGCTAATGACAGCAGAGAGGTTTAAACAACAAATAAATGCAACTGAATTTAAACTTTTAAAATCTTTTGAAACTTTTTTAAATGAACAAGTTAGGTTCCCATTAGATTAGCTTTTATTATTATTACTACATAGTTATCAATAACGTATGTACAGTTCATTCCCACTTTACCCCAACATGCTTCAACTACCTCCACTTCTGTCAGTTTCCTACATTCCTCAGATTTACTGAAAAAATAACATCATGAAGCATTCAGTTGCTGGTTTGTACATGAAGAGAACTTAATAATAGAAAATTGGATATCAGGGGTAACATTTTGTTCTCAAATACTGAAGGCAGTGGTTGTATGTTTGTGTTTCTTTTCAAGCAATCAACAGTCCATTCATCAGTGTGGTTTTACTTCTGTTATTGTAGAATAAGCAAATATCCACTCATGACCAAATCTCCAAAATCAAGTTAACTTCACTCTGCTTGCAATGTGCAAAGGTGGAGACAGGAGTGGTAACAGTGCTAGTTGTCCCTGCCAGCTGAGGAAGGAGAGTGGAGTACAATGTGTACTGTCAGTGACGAAATCAGAACGTCTTTCTGTCCAACAGACGATTTATCCCAGTATGGGTGTCATGTGTCAGTAAGAAATGGTGGGAACAGAAAGAAGCTCCTGGAAGCTAAAATACAGACACTAAAAACTGACATTTTGTTCTTTTTGGTTTACATATTTGTCCTATTACACTCCCTCTCTACACTCCATTGCTAATTAGTTTCAAGTGTGATTTTCCCTTTATGAATTGAGCATCTGGGGCTCAGTGGATGTCATTTAGATCGCACTGGTATGAAACATTTTGGAAAGCCAAAATGTATGTAATTTGGTGAGCACTTACATGTGTGTTAATGCCTGACAGCATGACGGAAACTATTCACATACGGTTTGGAGAGCCACAGTGACAACTAAAGCTTCAGCAGAGTCATTATCACACTTTCTTCAAGCTGTGCAGGGCCAAAGGTGAAAAACTATGAAAGTTTAAAAGAAGTTTAAGACAGTGGAGGGGCAACACATAAGGCATCTCTCAATAGCTCTGAAATTACAAAGGGTCTTGGTCACGTATCAGTGAGATAAGGACCACACACAGTATCAGATGGAGGAGGAATAGCTCATACCACCATGAGGAAGAGGCAGCCAGCCCATCACGCCCTGAAACATATGAGCTGCCTTGTTTGATCAGGGGACCATAGCCAGTCGGGATGAATGATGCAGAACTGAATGAAGAGTGAACATGTACATTCATCTCTGTGAACAGTACACGCCTTGTGTTAGGGACTCAGAATCACATTCATTTGCCAAGGACATTATTTGGCTAAAGGCTTTTCTAAAGGCAATATATGTATCATATATATATATCAAATTACACATTAGACTTCACATGTGCTTATTAGACAGGGCCTTGTCTATAGTGGCAAAGCGGACCCAGGTACAATTTAAAATAAAAGGGGAATATCCCTACCATTGGAACCATATCTGCTGAAAAAAAGCATGATTTCTGTGACTGGAATGTAAGATTGGTGGGCTGAGGCTGCAGGGATGACGTGATGTACTTTATCCACGGGTCATTTACTTTGATTCCCCCCTGACTCACCGAGTCTACAATATGAGTAAGCTCATTTAGGGACCAGAGGGATACATCACAACTCAAGCAGTGAGCCATTATGCGTGATGCGTTATGTTGCATGTCATCGAATTTCTTTTGGAAAACCCGTCCCAGGCACTTTCACAAATTTCAGGGTCTTTTTCTCCTCTCCACCTGAGAAGTCCTGTATGTCATGTTTGAAAGCCAAACAATTGAAACCAAAAGTATTTCATTAGGTTACCATTTCATGGTTTGTTATATTGATTTGTTTTTAATGAGGGAAACCTGTGCAGGGAATGTGAATTACCATAAAGCGCCTGTGAGGAAGGCACTTAACCTGTGCTTGCTCCAGGTTTGCCTGAGCATGTGTTTCAGCAGTCAAATACAAATATTCAGATGGTAGCATAGACAAACCTGAAGGCAGCCCAGTACATCACAGCCTACAGGCTACTGCCACTGAATAACACATGTTTGTACAATTTAATAAAACACATTAAACAAATATGTTTGGGAACTAATGGGCACCAGGGAGATTTCCTAATACCACATCATTTAGGATAAAAACAACTTTTCAGCATATTTCACATAACTTCCCTTCACCCCTCTGGTATTTACTGTTTTATAAGAATCATAAAATATCATGGGGTATTTAGGGTAAGTTTAAGGACTCCAAGAACCCTAACAAACGAGTCATGAGAATACACAAATAAGAATGAATAATGGTGGAAGAGATCATATGTCTCCAACACTGCCTTGCAGAGGAGAATGGAGGCAATCCAACTTTTTTGCTTCATATTCAGTGATTTTCTTCCCACGTCCTGGTCTTCTACATCTGAGACTTCACATGCATGTCATGGAGCACCGATTAGGATAAGTGTATTACAAGAGAGTCAATCTGAAAATTAGCAGAGGCCTATGTCCCAATAAAATGTGAGGTAAAGACATTTCCGTCTTGCTGCTGCGATGGAACATCACTCGACAAACCACGCTGCAGTGCACATACCATGAGCTGATTACTCAGGATTCACCTGTTGCTAGTTAAAACAGAGAAGGCAGCCGAGATCGGAATTCTTTTAAAGTTGTCTCGCTCTGTTTTGACTCCTGGTTGCCAGGGTGGGGCTCCATCTTATCGTTTGAGATTCCTGCAACGACCGTCATTCCCTGAAGCTGTCCCAGCATCGGTCCTGAATATTCCTCATGGAAACCTGTCGCTGAGCTAATCAGGTGGCTTAGGCAGTGTTTGATAGGATTTCCCTAGGGCTGAGATCAGGGCAAGGACTAAATTATGGCACTAAATCTCTCAAGTGCAAGTCCCTGCAGAGAGCCTGGCTGTAAGACTGGGGGAGCGTTTTCGGAGCCTCTCCAGGAAATTCCGCATGCACAATTTGTCTTTGTAACAGGAGAGCTGGCACGGCCCTCGGCTTAAGGATGTCATGACCGGACCAACTTAGCACGCAGCAGAAGTGCTTATTGCGCATTGT
This sequence comes from Oplegnathus fasciatus, assembly GCA_003416845.1. Lineage (NCBI taxonomy): Eukaryota > Metazoa > Chordata > Actinopteri > Centrarchiformes > Oplegnathidae > Oplegnathus > Oplegnathus fasciatus. The sequence continues at coordinate 377,619 of NTHP01000201.1, read as the reverse complement.
ATACTCATTCCTGACACAGGGGAGCCTGGCGTGGCTCACATCCCGGTGATCAGACTCAAGCTTTTTCTCACCACAACAGTTTGTAAGGGACCTGGTGAATTTCCACGAACCTCAGCATGAACTCTACCACTTAACCATGAGAGACTCCTCATTTTGGGAGAGGCCAGAGTCTGATGAACACTGGGGAAGAAAGAAAGAGGAAAAAAGAACGACAGGAAAATGGAAAACAGGGCTGGCACTTCCAGCAGGTTTATTTGAGGCTGTGACAGTGAGCCCTTGGAAAAGGAATGGCGTCTAAAGCCGGGTCCACAGATGGGCGGAGGGTACACAAAAGGGGTCGTGACAAGTAGACATGGCATGTCAAAGCCCCCACTCTTCTTCTCTGGAGTCTGGGAGATAAAGGAAGGAAAAATCGGATTATTTTACTCCCTGGATCCCTGAACTCAGTGGGGCAGAGTGAAGACAGTGCCTGGGAACAATTTGTCCAGCCATTATCTCAATCCATTAAGGATGAGAACTGCAGGCCACGCTCCGGGTCTGATGTTACATCTTGGAGATGAAAAGAGGATTTCTGAAGCGCTTTATTTCTAGATTGTCATCTCTTTTTTCTCTTTCTGTATTTTACTCGCTGATAGAACGTCTTAACTTTACAGAAAAACACTCGTTATTCACCTTAAGGCTTTCATCTAGGCTCCACCTGCCTCTACCTTTGCACATCTGTGTGTGGTGTGTGTGCGCATGCATGCAAACACTTTCAGTATCAGTTCCACACAATAAAAACATAAATCTACAATAAACTCATAGGTTTTAAACTTTTGTTGTCATTTCCTGATATTAGTATAAGCAACTACCATACTGTAAAGACAGAAAGCACACACAGTAATGTGGATCTTGTGATATGAAAGTTTGGAATTGAATATGAAAGATATCACAATGAAAGAAGCCACATCATGTGCCGCAGCTTTGATTACAGTTATTATAAAAGGATTTGTGTTTCAAATATATACAGTGCTGATTTTTCACTGAAAGTCTTTTGATTTAAAATCATGTTCATCCTGTTTTCTTTTGCTAGGGCTCACTTCACAAAGACATACTTTAAAGGCCACAGAAATCTGCAGCAGAGCAGCTGTGAAGGTCATGCAGAGGAGCTGTTGAACTGGGGTTTGGTGTTCCACCAAGTCAAAGTGACAGCCATACATGGTGGGAACAAAACAAAAACCTGAATGTGGTTCTTTACTTCGCTGTTTGACACTTTCTGACTTGGCTCTTACTGGGAATCAAGCTGAGCTGAGCCTTCATTACTTCAGTGTGGCTTTGTAACATCTCAACAGTTTTCTGGTCGATATGGCAGTGACTGAAGAGGAACCTCACAGGCAGTGGTGTTGGGTTTCATCAAAGGACAAATCCAGAACATGAAGGCAGACTCTGTATTGTTACTTCTGACTCTGTTTGTATGTTTGTTTGTTTATTAATCAGCAGGATATCTCAACAAGTCTAAGAGCCTACAGCCATGCTAGTGGCTCTTTGTGACTATACTTCGGTACAGTGCTTTGAGCAAATGCTGACGTCAGCATGCTAACATGCTCACAATAACTAAACTAGCATACTGATGTTTGGCAGGTATAATGTTTACAATGGGCACAATTTAGGCAAATGTTTGCCTGCTATAATTCTAGCATGTAGCAGGCAAATTAGTGCTAATTAGTAGTCTTGGGCGGTATCCCGGTATTACGGTATACCAGGATATTTAGAAATCCCGAGGGTAAGATTTTCAATGCCGTCAAAAATACAGATGCTCCTCTTTCTATTTAACTGAAATGGAGATGCTGCATTGAGGTGATGTATTGTAGTGCACAGCACGCGCCACCAGTCTACCACCACATGCACACAGGGTTGGTAAAAAAATATGCTTGGCCGGTGGATTTTTTCATCTACCAGTCCCCTTCGCCGGTGAGTCAAAAAGTTAATTTAGTTAATTTAAACCCTGCAAGACTTGTCTAAATAGACTAATTGCATATTAGACACACAGCATTGTAGGCTAGACAATGTCATACATGCTACAATGACTTCTATCACCAGCAGCTCAGCTTTATTTATTTATTTTTTTTACACAAAAACTGTCATGTACCGTATACCCTGGTGAAATGTCAGGAAGGTATGAAGGTATGAAAAAATAGATACCACCCAAGCCTACTAATCAGCACTAAATACAATTCAATACAAGTCAATTCAGCCTCATGGTGGCGCTAGATTCATCCTCGGAAAACCAATCGCAATCCCTGGGATCTAGAATCTAGAATATTTCAGTCTGGACCACAGCAGTGGACCGACCAACATTGCCAACCCTACAACCACAGCACTAGCATGATTAAAAACTACAGAACAGATCTCAGCGACTCTCAGTGAAAAGTTAGGCCATAGGAAGAGGAAATTACTATTTGACACAGAAAGCATCACCATGTGGCTGTTATGAAGCACCATTATGGCCCATGTCCCTTTCTGCCAACACAGATTATCCATTGTTTGAATGTTTTGCAAAACCCTTTTTACTACTCCTTTAAATTTCACCCAATCTTCACCAGTTATCTTCATCTTGTGAATTTTCCCACAGGGACAAATAAAGTATCTATCTACAGTATGTATCTATCAAATTTGATGCCTAACAAATCATCCCAAAAGACATTATTCACTTGGTTTAAAAATTCCATATTGACTTCTATAACTGGTTGCCAGATTCTTGTAGGCAAGGTCTATATATCTGTAAATGGCCATAGTTCTTTCTTGCATTTTGGCACCAAATTAAAGTGACACATGCACATATCAACTTGTATCAGCTTTTTAGTCTATTAACAAAACATGGTTAGGTCATATAGGGTGGTATGGAGCACTATTATGTTAGGATTGATTTGATAGCCAGCTATAGCTGAGGGTTTTGGCTCAGAGACAGCCAACAGTATAAAAGTTGCTTGAATGGCGCTTGTGCTGAAAAAAAAAGCAGTATGAACACACACAGAGTTTTTAAAACCTCTATCTAGCAAATGCACTCTTGAATGAGAAACAGGAGTCTGGAAGGTCCCAAAAGATCTGTTCTGGCGATACTGACGAATGGAAATCTCATCCCACAGCAACACAACCCACCTCAATGCCAAACTATCCCACAGAGAGAGCCAATGGACGTGATTACATTTATAGAGTCAAATTCAGCTCCACTTCCTCTCTCAGGATAGGAGCTAGTGCCTTTGTAGCCTTGGAAGGGCCATCTCAGTCCAACTTGGCAGCAGAAGGACAAGGCTTTGATGTGCTGAAAGTCGACTTGACCTGTGTTTACGGCTTAATAAATCTAGGATGGAAAGCTGTGGAAAGGCCAGACTGACACAGGGAGGTAACGGATAGACTTCTTCCCCCCAGACTTAGGCCACAACAGAGCATGTGCTTTATATTATATGAATACAGCAAAGATAAAAATGTACTTCACCATCAGCAAATATTGTATGAATAGCAGCTCCACAGAAGCGACTGATAACTGGCACAGTGGGTGGTGGGCATACGGTATATTGTATAATGACACACTCATTTGTTGTGTAAGAAAGTACAGACCACAACACAAAAGACCACCAGTTGGTAACGCTGTCTGAGTATGACAAACAGGAAAATATGCCAGTGTAAGCTGAGAAATTCACATTGCGTTTATATGGCGTTTGAGTGTGTTGGCCAGTGTCTGAAGTACATTAAATGTCTGGCCTGTGATGTCATTGGCACTAAAGAGAGCTTATGGCTTTTAAAGCCACCTTAGATCAGTAATTTATGTGTTTAGTACAATCAGTCTTATGTTGCAGGGAGGAAAAACATCTCATGAAATATTTGCAGTCGGCCAGGATAAAACTGATTTAAGGTGTGTGAAACAGGGTCTTGTATGACTGGTCATTTCTACATCAGACTATATTATGAGTCATTTCTGCACTCCAGGAAACCCTCTGTGTTTAATATTCAGTGCTGTCAGTAATGACTCCACTTCTCTTTACTCAAAATAAGCTTGTTTTCAGTATTCTGCGCCAATTCCTTTATAAGCCATGTATATTTGAAAGAAGCCCTGAAAGGAATTTGAGTATCAAGTGTTTGCTTTAAAAGTCTCTGATATATAAATACAATACCGCTTATTCAAGTGCTCTGCTGGCCAGATAGCCACAAACCATGATCATGCAAAATCAAAGGATTACTTTAGCTGTTGGCTTAAGAAAGTCCATGAAAGCACATACACGCACAAAGACCTTCAGATCCCAAGAGTCACTTTACTGTGTCCAAGTAAAACCCACTTTATAAAGATGTGGTGCTCTGTGAAAACTGACCCTGTATTTATTGTAGTTGCACTTCATGATATCTGAAATAATATATTTTCAACTTAACAAACAAGAAAATTACAACAGAGCCTCAAATACTGTGATCTGTACTAGTTATTTGATTTGCAGTTTTATACTCAATGTTTCAGTGCGTGAACCTCAACCAGGTTATTTTACAAAACAATGGTGAGCAGCTTAATTAACCAATGTGGACATCAGGTCATACAGGGTTCTGACTGAGGCTCACTTTGGAGAGTTTGCATCAAATAGAGGGATAAAAAAATACATTAATCTAGATTTGGTTTTAAAAAACTATGTAGTCTGAAGTCTTTCCTCTTGGGTAGTTTGATGCTCCAATGTATGGTAGCCACATGTACTGTAGGTTTGTTGCCTGGATACACCAGCAATAAATTGTGTGGATTGTGTCCCCAACTCTGACAGGATCACTGCAAAGTCCTCCACAATCTGCTCTATGTTCAACTTCTCCGCTCGTTCAGTCTCAAAGCATAATATAACCAGTCCACTCAACCTCCTCAAAGTTTTTTAACACTTAGAGCTGAGTACTCTGCAGTCACAAAGTGTCATCTATTATTGTCAAAAACAGCAGAAAGACCTCACTCGCCTCACTGAACGTGGAAGTTCCTCAGTGGACGCAGAAGTCACCGCTGGCGGATCCACCATGAGCATTTTAGCATTTAGCCAGACCCAGTGTGCATCTGTTGGTCACGCAACATTGTGGGCGTGTTTGATTTGAGTCACTTAGTGTGCTCGCCGGGTGGTGCATTAAATCAGTGATTAATTAAAGTACATTGTTAACTATGCCGAGGTACAACAATGCTAACCATAACCATAACCCATAATGACGTCATGCTTAATTTTATTGCGTTGCTGTACTGTTCACTAACCGCAAGCCCAGGTGTGCCCACACCCCCCATACCCCCCTGACACTCGGCCAGTGAACGTATACATTCAACATGTATCTGTTACAGAGTATCAGCTGAGTGCAGAGCGGCACCTCTCTGGACATGGAGCTCTCTGCAGCTCTGCCCTCCTGCGGCCGCAGACACACCACCAGCTTCTTCTCTACTGCAGCTGCTGATTTGGCTCCTTTCCTCTGTTCCATTCCCACACAGTTTATCTTGACTTTTTCATGTGTTTGTGTTGTTTTCATTTGTTCTTGCTGTGTAACAGATGCGATTTAAATGTAGCAAAGTACAATACCTGGGACTAAAAGTATTTAAGTAAAAATAAAATTACCTATTTTTACACAAAGTACACAAAAACAGCTTTGTTACAGTAAGGAGACAAAAAGTAATTCTTACTTCCACCCCTGTATATACATATACACATTTACACACAAAAATATGTACAATATGTACAATATCAGTGTAATATGCAAGTTATAGTACAAAAAGACTTTAGGTAGTAGTGTAAATGAGGGTAGTGCAAAGGTTATGGTATGGTAATGTGCAAAAGAAGATCAGCATAACAGAATAGTTCCATCTATCCAATATTACATTCATAGATAGTGGAATGTATACAGTAGAGCAGTGTGCAATCTAGGACATGTATAACATGTAGAGCTGAGGTTTATGGGAAGAGTTAAGTATTTAGGGTGAAGTGCAGAGGATGTTGTGGAATTGAGAATATCTCATCAAATATCACGTAAAAAAGTATGGTGGCAAATTTGTATGTCTGGTGTGAGCTTATTTTAGACTTCTTTCTGTATATTTGCCATTGCTGATCATGGCACCATGTACTCACTGGTTATTGTTCTGGGTTGTCAATTCTTGCACACCTGTTTACCTTCCGCCTCTCTTAACTAGATTTTTCATTATATATGAATGATGCTGAAAGTGTATGCACATATACACACACTGACACACACACATACACACGCTCCTCCCCACAGCCAATTCTTCATCGCGCCAAGCCAGGCAGGGAAAGGAGCCAGCTTGGGTTGGTTTCTGCTCCCTGCAACGTGGGCCTAATGTCACTCACCGACATATCCTGCAAAACGTTTCCACAATACAAAGAGCTCCCAGTAGATTTTGTGAATAATTGTTGCATTTGTTTAAGGAAATAATACTGTATTCAGATTCATAACAATGCATTACTGAAACAGCATATGCAAGACCTTCCACATACAGTAAGTGACAGCTTTTTACCTCTGCCCCGGCCTGCAGCTGAGGTTCACATGGTTCTGCTGAGCTTCACCATGTCGACTCATGCACTTACTTAGCATGTCTGTGACAGTTGTTTAGAAAACAGTAAAAATAATATTCACCGATGCCTCATGACAGCTGCCTGAGCCACGGCCATTTTCTTCAACTTGCATCTGTCATCCAATCTTTTACAGTGCTTTCTTGGAAAAGGTACCACGGGATCTCTTTGCTGGATGTAAGAACTGATCTCGTGGGGAACATTTGGCACAATCAATCTTGTTATTAATTAATCATAATATTTTCTCTGGTCACCACAGATGGAAGCCTTTACTTGGGGCTGGAACTTCCATTATCACATGACGATAGCTGCATTGACCTACTGGAGTACATACTGTACACGTGTGCGTTTTTGCTTGTGTGTGTGTGTGTGCGCTTCTGAGTTTATTCATCACAGATTTCAGAACAAATTAATCACTCATGGAAGCCTTTTTTTTTAAACAAGACTGATATGGTAGTGATGTGAATGATTTGACGTTTCATCACTACAAGGTCGAAACAAAGGGAAATAGCAGAGAGTGAAACCATTGAAGCGGTTGGAAGAGCCTTGAGCGCTCCGGTCAAACTGTTACATGTTCATCAATTCACTTGGAAAATTGAAGTCAGTAACATAATCCATTGGATCACTCAAATTCAATAACACAGTTTGATCGCTGTCAGTTTCATGTGGGTTATCTTTACTTCCAAAACTCTGTCAAACATTTGTGGACTACAAGGAATTCTCTAAGTTTAGTCTGTCCATAATTTTACAACAAATACCTTTTATAGCTTTATTCTATTCTATTTATTCCCTATTTATTCTATAGAAAATAACTTATGACAGATAGGTACATGGCAAGCAGCTCAGCTCTGTACTGGTAAAGTGATATTTCCCTCAGGTCCAGTGATAGAACAGACCAGGTTCACAGTGCACAGGTACTCCCAAGTTTGATGCTATTGTTTCTGACACTACTGGTCCCAACCCAAAGTGGGTCGAGGACCCTTGATGGGTGGGTCTCGACATGATATCCTGATGTTATTTTTTTTCCCATTATTTTGCAGAGGTCAAATGCTGAAAAAGTTCAAAATGCCATAGTGGCTCCTCCTTACTTTTGTCTTAGGGGACTCTCTTCACATTTTTCTCTTTGTGTGAACTGTGTGCCTATTAATCTTCATCAACATCCCTCCATGACCTGGTAAAATGAATGATGGTGGTGCACTGGCAGTCTGAGTAATATTCAGGCCCTCAATAACAAAGAATTATCTTTAAGGCAAAACCAAAGTCATGTCAAAACGTAAATACAAAGGCAAACATCTTTGTATGGCTTTGTCAGACCACTCAGAAACAATGACAAGTGCTTGTAGAGTGTGGCAGAGCACTGAAGTCCTGCTTGCATTAGCTGATTGGCATCAGCTGTTTCATTCATGCTTCACAATCACTGGCTCATTCGTTAGCTGTTTGGCTGCCAGCTCACTAGTAGCGCCTGCTGATACACTCATGCCAACACCATTAAAGTTCATTTATGTTTATTAGAGATCAGTTCTCCCAGCAGAATCCTCGTTGCAGCTTGGATTCCTTGAGAGCTCTTTCAAATAGCCAAATCTAAGTGTATGACCATTTGCTATAAATGGTAAATTCTTTGATGTAAGTGTGAACTGTAGTAATGAAAGGTTCTCAAAGGCAACAGAGTTCTTCCAGAACAAACAGAAAACTTCAAATGACAGAGTTTCAACTGTGGAACAGTAAGTCAGCCTGGTTTTCTCCAGAGGCATTTTAATGCTCAGAAAGCAGTGTGTATTTTTCTCTTAGATTTGGTTAGTTAGCATACTCATAAGTCAACGACTGGTCATGTTAGTTAAAAATTCTGATTGTGAGATGATTTACTGAAGTTGCATAATTTTTTGTATTTTTTCCTGTTTCTATTTCTATGGATAGTAAGCTAGATAGTACGCTGTAGAATATAATGGAAGTTAATTTATGCATCTACGAAAATGGGTCCCTGGGACACAAAATTTCAATTTTGGCTCTGAAGATAAAAAAAAGGCCTTTCTTTTATGCTATGTTCATCGCTTTGGGTGGCGGTGGTGCCTGCAGAGAAGAGACCTCTGTAAAGCCATCCAAACCTTTTTTTTATGTATATATGATATGCTTGTCTGTTTATGAATCCTGGAAAATATATTACAGTACAGTTTTTATGGATTCTAACCCACATGTGGCAGTGGTTCAGTGACTGTTTCCAAGAAAATTGATGTGTGTAATGATGCGAACACTGAAGGCATACCTCCACTAAGTTTCTCCTTCCTTAAAGGCATACTGATTGGTTAACTCAGTGGAGAAGGAGACAGAGAGAGAAGTAAAACTGTGCCATATGAGAGAGATGGAGGAGATACACTGAGTTCACAGGAGCAGAGGGACCTGCTGGTAAAACTTCTGATTTCAAATTGTGAGTATATACAAATATAAGGCATGGTTATACTAGTTCTATAAAATCAAAGCACAAATATCATGAAGGAAAAATTCACTCATTAGAAAATGGCCAATGTACAATCTACCTTTTCAACTGGGAGGTACATTTACTTTGTATGCAAAACGTATTTTGCATACAAAGTAAATGGAAAGACGCACTTACATGATCTGGCCCAGGACGACGCAAATTGAGTTGAAAATGTGCGCATTTCCTGGGGCTGCTTCATAAAGAGAAGAGAGGAAAAAGGAGAGAGACAGGATAACAGAATGAACTGGAGTCTCTGGTGAGTTCTGAGTTCAGTCAGAGACTGAGCTGAACACAACACAAAGGCACACACACAGCTGGTCCGTCCACTAGCTTACAGCTAACGTCTTTACAATTGGTACATTGGCTGTTTGGGGCTAATAAACGGTTCAGCAGTCAAATTTGTGCAAATGACATGGGTCAAAAATTTGCTTCGAAGTTCGGAGTTGACCGGAGTTGACCGGAGTCGACGATACAAACACTTTTCTTGAATAAATTATGTCAATATATTCAATATATTGTCCAGTTAGTAACCAACTGGCAATTTGTAAGCTACCTGATATTTGGCTAGCTAGCTCTTATGACTGACTGGTCCTAACAAGTTCCTGGCTGATAAGCATGTTAGTCGCTAACTCTCCAGCTATAGTAGTTCACCAACTAGCCCTGTGAGTAGTCACCAAGCTTCTAGCACCACCTGTTTTGCGAGGACACATGGAATTGCCTTTGCTGTGCCACATTCTGGTGTGACCAGGCCTTCAGAGCGACATCAGTGGAGTAAGCCCCAGTCGCCCTCCTCCCTTGTCTTTGGTACACTCCATTCTCTAACCTCTTATTGATGCAAGAGCATCAGTGGCAGGAACATTCCAGGAAGGAAATTTCAGTTTTTGCCATTTTTACAGTACACAGCAAGAACGCTGCAGTTGAGAGAGGTGCACGTCTCTTTTTTCTCTTTATTACAATACAGTATAAACTTCTGTCTAGTATTAAGGGTGAATACTCCTGGCCCCCACCACTCCACATGAGTTTGGTGACCATAAGGGAGCGACCAAGAGTCCTATCCTGGATAGAATTGCAAAAANAAAAAAAAAAAAAATCTGACGGAATAACAAGACAGAAATTCTGTTGCTAAAATCACTTTATGAGGCTTTCGCTTCAAAAGTGAACACTGGGCAGGGGTACATTATGAGGGGATATACTCTTTACAAACTTGACAAGTATGAATAAACACAAACACAGACAAATGCATTCACATTCACACCTACAAGCAATTTAGAGTCGCCAATTCACCCGATCCACACACCTTTGGACTCTGGGAGAAACCCCAGGGAGGAATAGCTACCCCATGCAGACATGGGAGAACATGCAAACTGCACACAGAATGAAAAAAACATAAATCTGTTATTTGTTTGAAAAACAAAAACGGAAAAAACGTTTTTGATGTCAGAATAAAAAAATTGCCAGGCCTTTTTTCATTTCTGATTTGGGATAGACAGTAGAACAGTGGACAGACAGAAAGTGGAAGTGAAGTGTCCAACAACGATCTTCTTTTCCCCAGGTAGAGGCATTCCAAACATCTTGGCAGAAGGTGGCTCCAGGGTGAAGCTCACAGTGGATCAGCTTCCAACTGCAAGTCAGGCTGCTGACTTGTATGATCGAGAGAATGGCTCTACCCTAACAAGGACGTCAGTCTTTGGTAGACACCTTTTTGTGGATGCCACGAAACGTCATCAGGCCAAGAGGTGCTTCGCTGAGGTGTATCCAGACATCACAGTCCTGTTTGAGGAAACAGTGAACCACTTTTCATTTCTCATTTGGGACAGACAGTAGAACGGTGGACAGACAGGAAGCGGAAGTGAAGTGTACAACAACAATCTTCTTTTCCCCAGGTAGAGACATTCCAAACGTCTTGGCAGAAAATGGCTGCAGGGTGAAGCTCAGGGCAGATCAGCTTCCAACTGCAAGTCAGGCTGCTCTCTTATTGATGGAAACAGGATCCAGCAGTCCTGGCATTGTTAATTTATTGAAGTGTCTTTTTATTAATGGAATATATTTGTTTTTGTTATTTTTATCAAGGTTAGATAATGTTTTACGTTAAATTTGTGGGACAATATGTTATTGTATTTCCTATGTGTTCATTCATCCAGCCTATTGCTGACTGTACTGACTCTTGAGCGCGAGTCGAACTGTTTGGCAACTTGGCATTAAATATAGTGGCGTGTATAGTAGCAAATATAGTTGAAATACAGGGTTGAATTTCTTCCCACTTACATCAGTCTTTTGGTAAAACAGTATCTTTGTAAATGTCCTGTCATGTTTGATGTGACTGTGGCGGTGCCATGTAGCATAAACGGCAAACTTAAAAAAAAAAAAAGAAATTATCAAAGACACAAACATTGTTATGATAATTCACAGGGAAACCAAAACATTGTCATATCTCTGACTTCAGGGAAGCAGGAGGATATTCCAGCTCGATCTGACTTTGTCAAGTCTCCAGTATTCATTTACACTCGTACGTCATTTAAAACTATGATTATTCAACTGTTTGACACTGAATTTGAATTAATAGTTTCAATGTAATTTCTCATGTCCTTATCTCTTTGCTCTTCTTAACTCTCTTATAGCATGATTGATGGTGCCAATGGGAATTGGACACTGGCCGCAGTGACACCCTCTCCCCCCACCCAGCCATCATAGAGGGGTTTCGGACACTGGCTGCAGCGCCACCCTCTCATACCACACAGCCATGGTAGAGGGGTTTCGGACACTGGCTGCAGCGCCACCCTCTCACACCACCCAGCCATCGTAGCCTGCTCATCAGCATGGCCACACACTTGACCTAGTTATGACCCATGACCTGAATTTAAATAAACAAAAGATATTTGTGTTTCCAATCACCCATGTAATTTTTACTTACAAATACCACGAATGTCTCTCCACAGTGTACCATATTTGCTCCCACATCACTGATTAACCTACTGCTACTAAATTTTCCAAAGTTTTCTTATCCTCTCCTTTCATTCCAGTCTCATTGTAACAAGTATAAAACATTTATGCCATGGATAAATAAGATAAGATACAGAGGGTGTGTAGGACAGCTGAACGAAAATGGAAAATGTGTGAACTACAAGTTTTCTATAACATTATGAGAGACTGAATGTCTTGGTGGTTTTGAAGCTTGGAAGTACCTTAATTACGTGATCAATGGTTGAATTATTATTTGACGAGAAGCCAATTCATTATCTTCTTTTAAATTGGTTTAAAAACATACTTTTATAAGCTTGCTTTCTATTGAATGTTACTTGACTAAATTTATTTCATTCACCTGTTGGATTGTGTATATCTCAACTTTATTTTTGTATTTAATGTATATTGTGTCTTTCATTTAAATTTAAATATAATATAGTTTAGTTTAACTTTATGCATGCGCTATACAAATAAAGTATTATTATTACTATTATTATTTTATAAGCATAAGCAAGCCAGATGGCCTCACTGCAATGAAGTTGGCTTGACATTAGATTTTTGTCACAAGACCATTTGTATCATTCATATTGCCACACATAGCCTACATATCAAAGCAATTTTATCATCAGATTTTTTTCTTGTTAACAAATAAAGAACCCAGACAGAGATGTTTTATTTCAACATAAATTTGTGTTCACTACATCCAATGTAATGTTTGATTACATGCTGATTTGTATTTACATGTTTAATACCAACCTTGTTTTACAGCAGGCACAGCTTAAAACCTTGAAGATTGACAACTATAGTTATAGAATTCTATGATGGAATTCTGAGAAGACATTCCAAGAAACACACACCTGAAAGGGTTAATAATATTACCAGGTTGGGATCTTGAGTGGAGGATTTAGTAACCCTCCATCTCTATATAGCCCTGCCTCTGCTGAATTATTTTTATCCCCAGTGGGCACAAAATGTATCCCCCCCCATAATGATTAATGCTACTTGACCAATAGACCATATGAAATACCTAAAATAAAAACTATTTTTAAAATATATCTAAGTAAAGCGCTGCAACGTGAGAGCAGTCTATAGTACAAACAACAATAAAATCACAAATGGACTTTCACTGTCAGCGCTCGTGCTCATGTGACAGTAGAGATAACATTGCGTCTCGGCTGGTGGATTGAGACAGCCATGATGTTTATATTATCATTTGAAATTTGTTTCTCCTCTGCTATTTGGAGGGTACACTGAAGACTGGATTTAAAAAGTGTATCGTTAGTGATATCTTTTCAAAATGGGCTTAAAGGGTAAAAAAAAAGTAGTTCCGCCTCAAGATTCCAAGATTAGTTATAAAATTCCTTTTGAATCCACTCATTATTCACAGTTTAAGACATGAAAAAAATGAATGCAAATCTTCCTTCAGCCTTTCCGTTTAAGGAAATATTAATACAAACACTCTTAAGACTCATGTAAGAGAGGTCAGCTGGGGTAGTATTTCTCAATGGTTTGTTTCCCTACAGGCTGCCAAAAACACCCAGTGCTGTATTTATAGTAAATTGCAATAATAATTTGTTTCTACCAACAGAACATATTCCATCTTACTCCAGTGTTCCATGTTGCCTTTGAAGTGCCAGTGAAACCAATCACATTCCTCTCACTACTTCTCACTTCCTATCTCCTCCATTCATAGACTGAAAATAGCCTCTGAATCATTCCATGGCACCCACATTTGTGTTTACACTTTGCCTTCTTCCGTACTGGAATATTGAATCGTACTTCACACCAAGTGCTCAAAAATGTTCCGATAAAATCAACAACAGAAACCAGAATATGGAGTTTAGAAGATTTTAACGGGAACTTGCTCAAGTACGTGTTGTGTTTTATTTCAACAACAAGCGCTAAAGATAACTTTCTGTGCTTAAACCTGCCAGAGAAAACTTCTATGGCATAGTGTGTGGTTTCCTGGAGTAGTGTGATAGTTTTTAAGAAAAGCCAGGGTATATATCACTGCCCAAAAAGTATGCTCCTCAGACACCACTTTTTTTTTCTTAAGTCAGATTGAAACACAACTTTTGTATGATATTTTTATTTATACCTCAGATATGTAACTTTTTTTTATCAACGCCAGCTCAAATTAAATTTGCCAAGTGTAACAAAGTGATAAGCTTAAATTCCTACTGTCAACACTACAAGAAACAAAATGAAATAGGAAACAGCTCCAGCATAACAGCTACTTTTGTGCTTTTCTGATAGAGAACTACAAAAGATCCAAAAAGTGACAAAAGTTTTCCTCTTCCCTTTGATGAAGCAGCATGTTTCTTGAAAAACATCCATTGAAGAATGATAAGAGCAAGTTAGTGCAGTCCTGACCAAGATCCAAGACAGGCCTTAGTAAGTGGGCTGTCAAAGTGCATGGCCATCTGTTGGCTAAAAGGTTTATGGTTAAATATTTTCTTAGTGCCCAGTCAGACCTGAAAGTGTCACAGCAAAATTCATTCACATGAATTTACTCACAATATAGGTGGTGCTGAAAGCTTGATAACATTGGGACTACTCGCAGAGCTAGTTGGTGAGCTGTAGTTGGCGTGCTAACCATGACATGCTAGCTAGCCAGCCCCAATAGCACCTTAAGCTCACTAACAGACAATATGTTTTTCAAGAGACACATTTGTTTATCACCGGCTGTCTGAAAACCATATGAAAGCCTCATTGAGGAGCAGTTGTGATATAAAATTGGATGATGTGACGCAGATAATATGACAGGTTCTGTCATTTTGAAATAACGAGCTCTCTGTTCTAAAGGTCAGCCCTGTCAAGATGGTTTACAACAGGTTAATGGCACAACATGTGTGTCAAAGTTCACCAAGATTAAACTCCATACAAAGGTTTACAGATCTGAATCCACTGATAGTTGTGATTCCATTGCATTGAATTTATTTTGGTCTATAATTGCATTGTTATACATGGCGGTATGGTTGGGCCCTTAGTCGCTCCATCAGTATGGCAGCAAACTGAGTCGTTAGTATTCTGCTTTTCTTTTTTTCTGCTGAGGCATTGCAACAAAAAGGACCATGCAATAGAAATTATGTTTGGACTGACAGCAATCATTGTAGAATCTGTAAAATATTTGTTGGACATTAAAATCAAAAAACACAAAAAAACATTTGAAGTGAAATGATTTAAGCTGTTCAGTGTAGCCTGTTAAAAACATATTGTCAAAAATAAGTCTTAGGTTTCTCTGAGTCTCTCTCAGAGTAACAGCCTTTACTTTCTTTCACAGCTGCCTTTGCAGTGCCATTGAGCAAGGCACTGGAACTCTAGTGCTAAAACTGAGCTACCCGATGACTAACAGTGCAGAGCTGCGGTCACTCTGCATAGTTCCCAGATTTGTATGTGTCAGTGTATGTAATCCTCTCTTCCTCTGCGATGACTCCCTCCTGTTGGAGCAGTAATTACAAATGTCCTCTTAGTTCATATCCAGTCAAACAAGGTTTAAGGTTTCTTTCCTTAACTCTCTTACAAATGCTGTAGGAATAACACGGGCAAACATCTCGCATGAGAAATGTCTGACTGTTTTGGCAGTGTGTGTTTCCTTCCACTACTTAACCTTAAATGTTACATAACCCACTTAAGTCTGCACTGCTTCACAAGCAGCCATAACTTTGTCAAAGTGTGTATGCATAGTTTTTGTGTTCAGCAGGAACTAAATCTATATGCTGCACAGCAGCCAAGGCCACAAGCCCAACATGTAATATAGGGGACAGTATTGCTTCTCTTGTTATGGTTTGGCCATGGCTGTGTGCGTGCTTAACTGCGTATCTTTCTTCAGGGTTTACTAGGTCAGAACCTACAAATTTAGGCTCCACTGCTTCAATTAGTCAGTAGGTTTTCTGGCTCAGAGCCTGTCAATTAAACACATGGCCACGTCCTAATTGAGCTTGTAGTTCAAAATGTTCTGCTCTGATAAATGAGACGCTGAGTAATACAACGTCTTTTTTCAAAGGACTCCGATTCTGGAGGAATTTAACAAGGTGTTGCATACATAAAAGCCTTTTTTTGGTATAATTTTGAGAAGAGCTTAGGAAAAACAACAGTGCTTCCAGACAGCACTGCGTGGTAGGGGCGTGTTTTTAATGAGAAATGCCTTTTAAACAAGCCTTTTTTTTCATAAGCGTCAGTCAAAGAGTTTTTATAAGCAATGACAGTGTCGTTATGTTGCATAACAGATACTTCTTAAGTCTCTAGTTTAATTAAAAGTCAGCACAGTGACAGATTTAATTAGAAAAATGCATGTCTTAAAAAGAAAACTATGTGGATCAGCTTACAGCAGCTGGAGGTCTGCTTGCTTCTGCTTGGAAAGTAAAAAGTTGAATTAATTTGCAAGTTTGTGTTTATAGTACAAGTTTTTTACTACCTGACAACGGCATGACTCTATTCATTATCCCAAAATATCTGAACCTTTCAAAATAACAAATATGCAGAATGAGCAACATTCATTAGTTGTCGGTCTTTATATAGTAAACTCTGCATATTTATATGTCTTTATGTGTGATTAACAGGCATTAGAAAAATGTGTATTATAGCAGAACAAGGAGAAATTATTTTGACAAACCTGGCACTTTTATTTTAAGAGATGCAGCCCTGAGATGAATGAAAACAGTATGGTCACCCCCTGTAGTGAGTGCTTCAACAGTTAATTCCAGGCTGCAGTCAAAAAGGCATAGTTTCATGTCATAGTGCATTAAATAGCCAATCAGAAAGAGCACTGTGGTATTTATGATTTAATAATTTATGGATACATACAAACACTTTTTTATTACCGCACTGCTACACACGTTAGTTTCCCTCTGCTTAAATGCCACAAGTTTCTGGAGGAATGTGATTTCCTTTCACACTTTTTTTGGAAAAGCAATCACATTGCTTTATCTCTGTCATGTGCAGATGCGTGTGTGTTCAAATGACATTGAGTAATTAGGCAATTCAAAAACATAGCTCCTGATTACTCCTCAAGCTTCTGGCTAAGCTGCTGTTGACACCTGAAGTCTGTGCTACAACGAGCATTCCCAGGAGTCCCCGTCTTCTCTCTGTCTAGACAGCTGTAATAACCCAAAAGTAATCACCAAGAAAAGGTGTGTGTGAGTGTGTCAGTGTGTGTTAACAGAATGGCACCCATTTGTATTGCGGGGGCGTGAAAGTGCGTACATACCTTGTAAAAACCCCGGGAACAAAAGGGGGGATTGTCATTGGAGTGTGTTTATGTAGTTCTGTCTGTTTCTTGAATTTGTCTGGTTCTATATTTAGGACAAGTTTCCATGAAATGTCATCTTTAAAATGTGGAGGTGTAACTCAGACGCATGCTTTGCACTGTTGCTGAATAATTTCATATAAGAGAGACCAGGCTGTAAAGATTAGCTGTTGCTAAGCTTCATATCTCAACAGTCTAAACTGCATTAAAGCTTGGGTAGGTAATGTCTTTTAGAAGCATTTTTTGTTATATTTGTTGAAATTCTCTTTACATCCAGACAGCAATCAATAAGTCAAGTGCTCTGACGAAAAAAGTCCGGAGTCTGTGGCTGTCACAGGACTGTAATAAGCCCGTCCAATCATTTCATTCTACGCTGTGAGTACGAACAACAGCCATGTTGGTTGTTTATGTTCATTATGATGATGTTCGGTGTTTTCAAACATGTGAATGAGACATGAGGTAGTTGGACACGGTTAGCGACGACAACGATCCGCTGAGCTCCTCTCCCCACCGCTCTCTCATGGACTCGTCCTCCAGCAGTAGTCAGGCAATGCGTGTTTGTGTGTTTTGGGGGAGTGGCTTTGGGGGGAGACATGGAGGAGGGGGGGTGGTCGTATACTTTCAAAATCTAGCTTACTCTTGCTGGTTTCTTCAACATTACCAACCCTAACTTTGATGTGTCTTAATATGAAACATATCTGTTTCCAGAAACAAGACAGACAATAGTCATAAATCTTGTTGCTTAGTTTTTTCTTTAGTATAGATTATAGAAACTGCCAAAATAGATGTAAATTAGATGACTTCAGAAATGACGTATGTAAAATTCCCCCTTGCAAATAGCTGAAATGACTGAACTGAATGACCTAACAGCTTGACATCACAACAGCTCATGGGAATAAGAGTGAAAAAACTTAAATAGAGAGGAGATGGGAGGAATTCTTTGATGCATGAGTGGTTTCATGGCAACGCAAGGGGGGCAAAATATTACATCGTAAAGCTAATTTGGGCACTGCATGTTCTGGTTTGGTCTGCCCCACCCCCTGCTGGGCCCAGGGGACCTGGGTTATGTTGTCCAGATGGGGAATAATAGCCCACACCTGGGCCTTGGCCCAGACCCAAACAAGACTCCTGCATGGCCCCAAAGCCTGACTCAGCTAAACATCCAGAGACCTGTCCCATCTCTGCTGTGGTCTGACCAAAGTCTGCCAACACACAATTAACCAGACTAACCTAAATCTTCTACACCAACTAACATCATTTCTAGGCTTCAGTATCGTGCTTGATGCAGTGCTTGCCTCTGCTGCTTATTTATTTATCACACACTCGATGATGAAAATTTGATAGTAAAGGAAAAGAGCAGTTAGGGTGCTTTCACACCTAAGTTGTTTGGTCCATTTTAATCGGACCCTAGCGTGTTTCGTTGGTTTGGGGTGGTGTGAAAAGTCATCCGAACTTTGGTGTGGACCAAACAAGCAAACTCTGGTCCGCCTGAAAACATGGGTCTCGGTTCGCACCAGAGTTCGGTTTGCTATAGGTGAGAACACGATCCAACCCAAATATAGGAAGTGAACCAAAAAACAGTGCATTGTAATGCATCAAATCCATAACTTATTATGACCATACCTCGCTTGTCNGGCGGGGTTGATGATTGATGGAAACACCAGAACAAAACCAGGAAAACCAAGAGCGCATAAATCTAGTTTTGCTCCATTATTTCTGAGATCAGAAAGTGTCGACGAGTTTCACTCAAATATTTTGACCTATAGACAAGCGACCGTTTCAACCGCATGACATTTGTTGACAATGTCTGGTGTGCTTGACAAAGTACAGTGAGAACGCTAACCAAACCAAATGAAAAATGCAACAATGTTGTAACCAATGACTGTATAAAAGAAGTGGATATAGCTACCGTGATGTCACCCATTGGTTTGGGGACTACCGTTTTGAAGCCTCAAGTTTGGCATTTTGGCTGTCGCCATCTTGGTTTTTTGGAGCAAGAAGTGACCATATTTGGACGAGGGGGTGGAGCTGCCAGTTCTATGAGCCAAAGGGGTTTGAGCATGAGTAGTAGGGTTCCGTTGTATGAAGTAGGTTACGTAACTTTCACCTATTTCACCTTAGCAGTCCACCAGCTGACTCCTTACAGTGTCTTTTAGTACAACCGAACGCTTAGGGTTAGGGTTAGGGTTATCTGGAGGTGAAGTTAACGGCTGCATCTAAGAGAAGAACAGACAGACAACAGACTCTAACACAATAATCTGCGTTCTTGGTTTGTGTTTGTTGACGAGATATTATCATGAGAGGTGAAGCTACGAGAGTCCATGGAAGAGTGTGCTGATTGTACTCCATTTGTTCGGCACTACCTGAGGAGTAGCTAATGCTAGCTAGCCGGCTGTTTGCAGATATCAGGCTGATGTCACACAAACAGCAGGAGATGAATTAGTGTGCCAGCCTTTCTACTCTGTGCTGAAACGGATTATCAGACTGGATGTCCGTGCTCTATCTGAAGCATCTGGTACAGACAGTCCAAAGCTGTATGGGATAACCTGTATTATTTTTAATATGCATAACAGTGACAGCTTTGTAAGAGCTGAAGATCTTTTATTATTCTTGCTCAACTGTCTTGCACATGAAGCCATACAAATTGGCTGTTACATTTTAGTCTATCTGCATTTTGCAGGGGAAAGTCGTGAATTGTCTCCAAAAAAATCTAGACTTTGTGTCCACCGCATCTAAAAATTCTGTTTGAACTTTATCCTGTGAGCTGACGATGTCAGCAGATAGTTCTAGTAGATGAATACCAGGTAAATAGTCTTACCTGTCAAGAATTCATTCTCTTTACTTCACATTAAAAAAGAAGTGTTAAACATTAAGCAAAAAACAAACTGTCTGCAAACTGACATTTAAGATCAAAGGTTGATCAAAGGAAGTAATGGAAGTGAACCTCCAGCTTTCTTTTATTGTATTTGTTCTTGCACAAGCTTGTGGGATATAATTGTTTTCCCACTTCATAAATATGTCATCGAGGTAAACAAATATTAACACTCAACTGGCCTTCATTTGAAACTCTCTAACTTTGGTATGCCTCTTTATTTATGATCAGCTCAGTTACACAGATTAACCAGCTGCTCAGTGTTACATGTAGATTAATGACAACAGTGCAGATAGATGTCCTACACCTCCTGTTTTTGTTTTTCTTTCTGCGGTGAATGGATGTTGGGAACACAACTAAAACTATTTATACTGCCATGCCATTAGTTTCTTTCCTCTCTTGGAATCGAACAACAAACACAGTCTGCCCTCAATGGCCTTATATATTACTGTGTGTGTTTGTGTATGTATGTGTCCAAATTCCACTTACGCCATGAACTATGGCAGTGTGATTATAATACTGTACCAGTGCTCTGAAGTTCAAAGACGGTTTCCCCGAAAAGTCAGTTTTGCCTCCACCCTTTCTCCCCGTTTTTACACATCCCCTTCCTTTTGAGCTCAGATACATTAGTTTGGCTCTTCCCCTGAAACCAGAGCGTAGGCACACTGGTTGGACAGGGAGAACAAACAGCTCACATGCCTTGTGGCTTCTTGATGGCATACTTTTCAGCACTCAGGTTTTGGAGGGGTACTCAGAGAGTGCATTCCTGGTAATTAATAAGGCAAGCGCAGGTTTCCATTTGGAGTATTTGAACATGTCATAATAACAGAGTGTGCACAGTGGGGTGGTGCTGCGTGTTACAAAGTCCTGTGTTGTTTTAACTGTGGAAACATTTAAGGAACCGAAAATTAATGGGTTTAGACAGGGTTTGTTGTTTCTTTTTACAGATTATTGTGTAGTAAATAAATAAAAAATTATTTGATAGGTTTTTAAAGATATAATCTCGAAGATTTTCATTTAAATAAATGTCTGTTAAGTCACTATCTATCAATTAATGATGCAACACAATGGTGATTGAGCCTATGGCCCATTGATGAACGCCCTTGCATTTGCAGTATAACAATATGTAGCAGCAACTTTCCTGGAAAAACGACAAGTGGCGCACAGTTAGGCTTTTAACAAGACAGACTCGCTCTTCAACTCACCTGTGCATGAAGCGGCGTACTGTTTTTTTCCAGTCTCTGCTAGTGTTGTGAGTAAACGGTTACTGTGGCCAAAAAGAAACAAAGAAAAGGTCGATCATTACGGATGATGAAACTTGAAACTCAAACTGAAGCGAGGTCCAAAAACACACCTGCGATTACCGATTATCGCCATAGGTGCCGCAAAAGACAACAAAATGAAAATCTTCAAGATTATAACTTTAACTTCATTTCATGTTGATAATATCATTTTATAGAGATTTTAGTTCTTATGGTCATGACATGGTCATGGAGTTTTTGATTTGGGCAAATTAATCATTGGAGTATACTTTTCCCAACCTAGTGCGTTTATTGAAAATTACTCGGGCTGCCCCCTGAAAGATGATTTGAATCATCATCACCACTCAGTCGACTGAGATTCTTCAAGTTGAGCAGTCATTGTTTTTTTGTCAGTCAGTGTGCATTACAATAACAGGATAAAACAGATAGAAGCAGCGTTTCCCATACATTGTTTTTAATCTTTAAAGTGAAAAAAAAATTACACAAATAATACAGAGGTTAACTGAATGGTCCAATATTTGTAGCATTAGCCTTGGCTTTATTTTTAAAGATATAATCTTGAAGATTTTCATTTCAATAAATGTTCGTTAAGTCACTGTCTATCGCCGAATGATGCAACACAATGGTGATTGGCGGCGCTTTTAACATCACAGATTCGCAATTTAACTCACCCGTGTGTGAAGCGGCATACTGATGTTTCCAGTGTCTGCTGGCGTTGTGAGTAAGCAGTTATTATGGCCGAAAAAATAAAGAAAAGGTCAATGACTACAGACGAGGAAACTGAAACTGAAGTGAGGTCCAAAAACACACTTGCAACTACCGATTATTGCCCAAGGTGCCGTGAAAGACAACAAAATGAAACCCTCTGGATTACAATTTTAAATATAAATGTATTAACAGCTGAACTGCATACTTACAAACTGAAAGAAACACTCAGTGTGCCAACATAATGTAATTTAGTGTGTTCTCAGGTTCCAAGTTGCTTTTCCAGTTTAAGTTCTTGGCTTGTCTCTTTTGTCTCTGTCACCATTATATCTGCACACAAGACAGTTGAGGGGTGGGGTATAATAGCTTAGTCTTCATAGCCACTGTTGCCTGAGTGAGTGTGCGTCAGTGTGTGATCCGAAATAATGACTATCCAGAAAAAGATGATAGCTACCCCAAAATAAATAAAGGTCTCAGCCTGACCACCCCTATAAAAATACTTTGGCTCCATAAGTGGTCCCACAAGTCAGCTGTTTATGTTACATAATCTCGGATTTCACTAAGGTTGTCATCATTATTGTAACCATTATTGTGTTTCTGTGCTGGCAATCTGTTGTCAGTTTCAGTGTTGCTTGTTCACTGATTCTGCATCTTCAAATTTCATTTTCTTTGAAATTCAAATGTACAGATATCACATAACAGATTGAGTCCACCTTTACTGTAATAATTATGTGTCTATACATCCAATTAAAAAGTTTCATGTAAGCAAGTATGTAACAACTATCAAAAGAAAAGAGTGGGCATGTGTATGGTAACCAAAGTAGTGTGCAAGAGAAAATCCTGATTTAGCAGGTTTTGTCCCAATTTCTGCTCATCGAAATCATAAACTTAAGGATAACTGGATAAATTGTCACATTAGCATTGTTACAGCGCAGTATCCCTAGAAATTAAATTGGGTGTTCCCGCACCTCGCAATTTACGTCCGGTGCCAAAGTTCAGTGCCAATGCAGGAAGTTTCTTTTATGTAGCAAGGTGAAAAGTAAGGGTGTGGAGGTCAGGGTGGTGGATGGGCATGTAGCATGTCTGACTTTGATGAGGGGACAGTTTGTGTCCCGTCACAGACCAGCAATTAAAGGTACCCTGTGGAGTTTTGGGCCTCTAGTAGCACTGTGGAGCATTTTTTTATGAGTGGGTCGCCGTTTTGTTTGTATCCTGCACGTGCATGAGAAATTCAATTCACATTCCTGCTAATGGTTTCCCATTATTATTCCACTCATCCACGGGAAATGCTGCAATGTGCCAACAAAGCCAGGGAAGAAGACTGCTTGCCAGTAAAGACGACTGTAAACATTGCAGGTTTCAAAATATACACAAAAGCAGCTTTGCAGATGTTGTATGAGGAAGGAAATACATTCAGCACATTAGTGAGACCTCAAGGATACACACAATGAGATTTGGTGAGTAACACTGAGTATAACCTCCTGTCATCTCTAATAGAGGGTCAAAATGCCCCCCTTCTCCCTCCTTAACTTTAATCTATCCTTAACCTTAAATTCTGTACTTGCCTAACCCTAACCATACCAAAAAATAATCTGCCATATCCGCAATTGTTCCTTAACCCTAACCATCCATATCATATACTATAAAGTGTGAGTATTTTTTTAAATGTTGGCGTGTAGATCACTTGCTCTATTGTAACAGCATACTCTATGAAGGCTCCAGCAGCATGTACAAAGACTGTCCCTGCCTCTTAGCTGTGCCCCTTTCTCATCGTCATAACGATTATTTCTACAGTAAGATGCACCAAAAAGTGAATAATACTCAACATATTTTTTGTAAATTAGGCTTGGTAATACAAAAGTTTACATATCTTCCTTTGACTGTGTCAGAGTGCAGTTAGTGTGAGAAGCTGTGATGTAGTTTTGATTGGAATATCTCCTGTGGCTGTGGTGGTTTGGCACTTTCTAGGAAAGACATACTTGGTGTAGGGGAATTTATCAAACCAACAAAATGGAACACATTCAACCCAGTGAAATAGTTATCTCTTTTTTCGTCTGTGGAGTTTTCCCCTCCGCTGAGTCAGCTCCTTCATCCGCAGACCAGTGAAACCAGTGACCCAGCAGGCCTCACTTGGACAATGGAAACTGAAAGGAGAATGAAAAGGTACATGCCAGTGAATTATATTAACAGACATGTGAACACACACCGCAGTAAAAGAAACCTTTTTGGCCTGACACAAAACAACTCCAGCAAGTGACTGTGGAGTGAATGTGTGTTCACTTACATCAGCTCGTAAACAAAGAAAAGAAAAGAAAAGTTTTGGCCAATATTTGCGTCAGAGTGTTTTTGTTGGATAAGCGTTTGTTTGCCTGACAAATGAGCAAAAACGATGCTTTACAATACACAAAAATCAAACAATGGCATTATACTTTGTATGCAGTAGGGAAGTTGAAACAATAAATATCACCATTATAGGTCTCTGCTATGGGCTTTTACCAACCATTACCACAAGGAACTATATATTATTCCATTACAAGTATAGACTGAATATACTGAAATATATCTGATCCTGATTTGCATCTGAAAGCCGACAGTGAGCAACAGTAGTGTCTTTCAGCTAATTGTTTTCACTTTCTGGCCCACAACCTTTGGTTCACTCTCACTGCTCTCATCAGTGCCTTTTTCTGTTGCCACAAGAAGCTGTTTCCTGTGAAAAAGCTCTGAAAGCTGACTGTATGCTACCAAGACAAACCGACAACGTTAGAAACTACCTGGTGAACATAGTGGAGCATTTAGCAGTTAAAGAGCCAGATATTTCTCTCAGGAGTTGGTAGAGACCAAAAACAGAGCTAAAAGAGAGTGGATATTGGACTCATTTGCCAGGTGGACACGAACATAACTCCAAATCAATCATAACGTTGCTCTGTAGCTGCTGGATGTGTAAAAAAAAAACAACTGTTTGTGAACAACTTCACCTCTGACCACACCCTGAATCACTAATTAAAGTGCGTGAGAAGTGTGCTCTGTTGCACCTGAAACCATACCCAGTCATGTCACACAGTACTGACCCACCCTGAAGTAGACTTGTACTCCATTGGAGGTCTGCAAAAGCAAGATATTTTGATGTTGTTTGTTTTTTTATCAGTTTGATGCTTTGATGAAGAAAAAGAAAATTAATGTACAGTTGTTAGTAAACTGTAAGGTGAAAAAGTATTATCAATTCATGTTAACTTGATTATTTAGGTAACTGTGCAGGAATTATTTAAATTATTTTATGGATTAGAAAACAGCACAAGAAGTGGTACATCTATGCACACAAATAGAGCTGAAACTATTAGTTTAGTTTAGTTTTTACAAAAGTCTTTGTGTTCTGTTAGTAAACCAAATATCGCTATGTAAGTGCAGTCCATTTACCATTTATTTGCTGATATTTTATAGACCAAATGATTAATTAATTAATTGAGAAAATAATCGGTAGATTAATTGACAATGAAAATGATCATTAGTTGCAGCCCTACACACAAACTCAGCCCCTGCTGGATTTAGCTAACAAGGAGCATTGCTCAATCCCAGAGTGTTCCTCTGGCAAAAATAAACCCTGATTTAAAGCCACAATATCTGGAATTTGAACCATGTCCAACAAAAGCGCCTCCCAGTGGTAGTATCAAAAGACACACTGTAGCTGACAGCATTGCACACTGATACTTATCAATTTCTGTAGTTTCTGTAGTAGGTTCTGTAGTTATTTTAGCTACCTATGTACACACTTTTTTTTTTCAACCAGGGAGCTTTTCATTTACAACAGTAAGTACTACGCAATGAAAACGCTGACAGAGCTCAAGTGAGTTTACCCTCCTCACCACCAGCATCATCATACATCTCACTTTACAGTAACTGCTTAACCTTTAGCAAAGCATTTTATGTACAAGTAATGGGTGGCTAATAAATGTGGCAACACCACATACAAAATTTAAGTTCATGTGGGCTTGCTTTCCCGTCTGTATGACTCTTAAATGAACTAGTTAGTCCAAACTGATGTATAATTTCTGAGACATTGATGAGCTTTATAGTGCTCAAAGTCAAAGCGTATCTGTTCACATCCGAGCCAGCCACAGTGGAAAGTAAGTAGAACACCCTCCCCGCTCTGTGCTTGAAACTCGTCCTGGATATGATTCATAAAGTTGTGCTGTGTTGATAAGCAGAAGCAACAAGGTCTCCTCACAGACACACACATCGAGAGCATCTGTCTGATATGCAGCCGTGGAGCTGGAACCGACTGGCCTGTCAGCAGGGTGTGTGATGGGTTACACACCTAGCCAAGTCATCCGCCGTTCCCCCCCAGAGAAGTTTGAAGGGAGTGCTCTTTTGTCTGTAACACTGTTGGATGCACTTGCAGCGCACCCAGCCCTCAAACACAGCAGCACAGCTGGAGGAGAACGCAGTTCCTGCAGGGAAGAGGAGAACTGTGTGTGCTTCAACTTTGAACTTTCTGGCTGGATTCTGTCAAGCTGCCACTTCCCCTCTGAGCTGCGGAGGTAATACTAAGAACCAACTACAGTATATATTACCTTTCCCCCTACATTTAATCCATGCCTTTCTTTGAGTTAGTGCCAAATTATTTAGCATGACACAGTGACAGGATGGGGAAACAAGTGAGGGGTGTGCCCAGTCAGAAATTCTGGACATGCTGGTTAGCAGTGGGGTGATATTTGACATTGGAAAAGTCCTGAGTGTAATTTGTCAAAGCTGACACCACAAATAGGCCTAATCTAACACTGTGAAACCATTAAGCCCTTGGCAAAACAGAGGAACTCCCATTAAGATCAAATTCTTTCCCAAAAACCAGTATTGGTCCAAATCAGCATGGAAAACTTGGGTGGGAAAAGAGAATGAGTAATGTTCTTCCCCTTGGAGGGAACATTAAAGGGAGATTTCTCAAGAATCAAATTTTCTTTCACACCTTTTTTTCATTTACTCCCCAACACTTAAAACAACTCAGTAAGTTACACCTGTTATGCTGGTTCTGTGCACTGATTTACATGTTGATGTGTAGTACAGAGCTCCTGCAGAACAAATTGTTTTCTTCTTTTCTCATTTTCGCCTTGCGTTGCTTGCACAAATACGGCCGCTGGAGCAGGGCCGGACCTAGCATATTCAGCGCCCTAGGCAAGCTTCCTCTGGTGCCCACATCCTCCCATTTATTAACGTTTATTTATTAAAACGAGAACAAAAGCGAATAAGAAATCAACACAAATATCTGTAGCATCCCTGCCTGAATGATGGTCTAACTCTCCAACTAATGGTTCAGAGCTGCTTTACTGTAGCTCCAAAACATGCCATGAACACAACGTAAGAGCTAAAAAGAAAACAAATATTACCATTTTTTAACTTACCAAAATGACAAACTCTGATAGGATGCTCAAGCATATTTAACTTAAAATGAAATGATTAGTTACCTTTTTTAATTACTAACGACATAAAACACAACAAAAAACAGTCATAGGAAATCACACATAAAATGCAGCTTTAACCATCTCAATTCTAGCATGCTTCACTCCATATACAGTACTGTAAGTTAGCTACTGCAATACACACTTCCATAGTACAGCATTTCTTCAGACTACATGTAGCAAGCTTCATTTAGGGAATGTTAACTGCGGTGCATTGAGTTAATACAGCAGTTCTGCTAGCTTACACCACTCACACTTAAACTCAGAAAAACCATAAAAAAGCATTATAAGGTGAGTCAATATTACACACAATATGAAACGAAATACTGACAAACCTTGTGCTCTTATCAGTCAGGTGTTAAACAACCAAAAAGTCTGACATCCCTCGTTTGGAAGACACACCGGACGTTTTACCTGCGTCTTTCCCCAGTCTGCAAATATTCGCCCTGAACAGCCAATGGGAGTACCCCTTCCTGTCAGTACTGCTGCCTTGTACCTGTTGTGGAAGTCCCAGATACGCCGTGTCTGGGTTCATAACATCATCCAATGGCGCACACAGCTCTGTGAATTTCCCTGCTTTCTCTAGGACCTGCGTCTGGATGACTGGCGCTTCCAGACATAGAACAGAACTGTCTGTCTTGAATCGTAGAGCTCCGGGTGCCCACAGGTGGCGACGATAAGTTTGTCCTCCATTTCTGATTCTCAGTCATGTCAGGAGAATCTCAGTGCTGACAGGCTTTTGGAACACAGCGTCACGCAAATTTTTCACTCCAGTTGAAACATTTCAGCTTGCGCAGACGCGTATTCGTGTCCATTTGCGTCGTCCAGCGCGAATTTGCGTCTTTGCATTGACTTTGTATGTAATCAGGCTGCGTGAAAAATTCGCTTTGCTTCTGAACACACCTTAAGGCTATATCTTGTTTGTTTCATACATACAAAAGCGAAAAAACAATAATTCGTAGTTTTATGGGGGAGTTATATGTTGAAGAAGAAGTGACTTCCTGAAGTCTCCACTGGTTGCCTGGTAACCTCAGAGTGACTACAAGTCCAGGAAGTCACTGCACCTGGAGAAAAATGACTCCAACACATAACCCCATCAGTTGTTGTTTTCATCAGTTTCTGTACAATTTATACATACAAGATATTTATGCTAAGCTAAGCTAATCACTTGTGTACATGGTTCTCCCCTCACTCAAAAACTAATGTTATTGTGGTAACCCTCAACTGCCTGATTTTGTGGCCAACTGTAGGCAGTTGTGGGCCTTTGTGTGAATGTTCATATCAATAGGAGTTTGAGGACGGACAGGGCAAACTTTCTCCAGTAAATAAAAGTTCAAATAAAATTGTTCACATGCTTAGTTGGTAACTGAGTGCCAGTGTGTTTCAGTTTACTTTGATACGGTTGCTTAGGAGCAACCACAGTTCAGGCAGACGCCTCATTTGTTCCCAGGCCTATTACAGTGTTCACATGGACAGTGAAGAGCATATTCTCACAGACAGAAAGTGAGCATGTGTGTAAATGACGTACCTCTGTAGCAAGTCTTTCAAACATGTGCCAAGATCAATTTTCATCAAAGGTCCACGGGGAATAGTATCCCACCATCTCCTGGAGATGAGTCAAGTGTATTTTGGAGGGAAAACCACTAAGCAGCAAATGTTTTATCCACAACAGTAGACATCACACAGCCCCTGTGTCAAGTTTGCAGAGAGGTTCTCAAGGTCTTTCCACCCTGGGTGCAACGCAAAGTGAAGGTTTCTTTGTTTCAACATCCAAAGCATACAATTAAAAGTTTTAAATTAGTAACATTACAACACTTTGACTACTATTCTGGCATCGCACACCAGCTTGTTTTTGGTCCAAGACTGACTGTTCTGTCACAAAACATGTACAACCAAAAATGATCTAAAAGCACATTTTTTAGAGAAGGAGTGGCTGCTCTATAAATTAATTTTTACAGCCTTATTTTCATAGTTTTGGCCATCTTTTGTACAATTTATGATAGCAATTTACTCACCAGTTTGAGATACTGAGTATGTTTACCTTTGTTTTCATTTTCATATATATATGGTTTAGATAGCTGTCGCTGACTGACTGTCATCTGCTGTAAATCTGTGCGTGGTGGTACTGCTGCATTGTCTGGTGAATAAAATATTATAACTGCCAGGATGGATTGCCATCACATGGCATTCAAGCAAATACTTTTTGTTTTGCTGTCTTTTTTTAGGATCTTGTTTTAATCATCCTGAGATGCATGCTCACTCATTTTCACTCCATGGCTTCAACAGAGGCACAGAAAACACTCAGCCTGGCCTTTAACCCAGAGAACTAAACAACTAGACAGAGTTGTTCTGAGGTTGAATGGCAGAGCTAGACATTTGACAACAGCCCAAAGAGCTCAGTGGAAGCCTGAGAGTGGGCGGTGGCTCTGTTTCCTCTTCTTCCTTTGCTCATCTACATCCTCTCCCATTGTGAGGTCAGAGGCATGTCAGCAAGCCACGACTGTGTCGTTTACTGGAGGTCAGCTGGCTGTAACTGGCTATAACTGAAAACAGGCAGCACAACTGACTTTTCAACACTGAGTGTGATAGAATGGGCCACCTCAAATCATGAGATGGGATTTCCTTTACTTGTTACCATTAGCTGTCTTTTAATACATACTCAATACTGTATGAATTGCAGCTTATCTAAGTAAACTAATAACTGTATGACATTACTAAGCTTCTTTTTGAAGTCACTTTTGTTAGTAAGTAGAGATGTGCATGTATACTGGTTTAACTACCATGGTGAAAAATTCTGACTGACAATTTTTTTGTTGATTTTGTTGGACATAGCCAAGTTATTTGTTTCCCCCTGTTTTTAGTCTTTATGCTAAGCTAAGTTAGCCTGCTGCTGGTGGTAGCTTCATATTTGGCGCACAGACATGAGAAGACACAGTCTTCTCATCTAACTCTCGGCAAGAAAGCAAATAAGAGTATTTCCCAAAGTGGTTCCTTAACACTGTTCAACACTGTTCCTGATCCATCCTAATCCACGTGCTAAGCCACAGTGTCTCTGAGGGTGCATTTAAAGATTAAAATTTTTATTGCTATATCTGTCAGTAATGTTTTTTGGTACCACTCATCATAATAAAAGAATGACACAAGAGAGCAAGAACAGTGCCATGTTTTACCATTCAGCCATGGCTTGGCACCATTATCATTCAACAAGGCTAAATTTAAATTGTTTTTTCAGCTGCAAGACACAGTAAGCATGTTTTGTAGCCAGCAAGCAAAATCCTCATTATTATGCTTTATTCTTCCTGCAACACTGTGCACAGAATAGAGAAAAGTTCCCAAGATGAATAAATCAGAAATTAAGTACCTTCACTTATACTGCAGTGCAAGCTTTCACTTGGGAAATGGATTGTGGTTTTGGGCATTAGCACAATTATATATTTCATCCAGACCCACTTGAACTGGCACATTTTTAAAATGGCAGTTCTGAAGTCTTGAACCTTGTAGAAGGTTACTGCGGTTAGATGCCAATTGTCAAAAGTGCCGTGTGTGCTTTGTTCACATTGTAGGGTCCCAGATGTGCATTTTGTAAGTCATAAACATCTCTGTTTATGGTTGTTTGTTTTTTGCATATGTTATTAGACTAGATTTACTTATATGGTTGCTATTTGGCTACTACACAATTCTAAGTAAACTCCAGGGCTATTTAGATGAATGGACTATACCAAATGGCAGATTATGGGCACTGTGCACAACTAAAGACTGAGAGAGACATATGAGTGACCACAACCTGGCCATTAAGACTGGTGGACACAGACAAACCCGGTAACCCAACTGCCAACATCAAGAAGCAGAGATAGAACTTACAGTTTCGTATAAAGACAGAAGAACTAAGTTCTTTACCAAAATAATACTCAAATACTAAGAGTTCAACACACTGTCAGACCAAAACAAAATACAATATTTACTAGAGGTTAACACTGACATTGCCATGGAACCAGCAAAATAATGTTAGAACATGTCACAGCCTAAGGGAAAACCAGCAGAACTCCTGCATTCATTAGCGCTTTTATTGTGATTGGGAGTGACCAGAGGATCAGACTGCTTGTCTGTCTAGCTCTAACTACTCTGACCATAACTTGCTATGCTAACATTAGCTATTCAACCTACTGACCAACCAACCAGCAATTGCTCAAAATCTCCATCACATTAAAGTTAAGTGATAAGACCATTATGGAGCTTTCTATACCTGTACTGGAAGGATAGTGTAGTTATGACTTCTCATATGGCCTTCTTCTTTCATTATTATGTAGTAAAGTAGTTGTATAGCACAGTAAAGTGTATGATGTTTAGTACAGTATATAGTGTTGTATATACAGACGGGTGAAAAATTAAAGGAAAAACCAACATAAAGTGTCTTAGTAAGGTGTTGGGCCACCTCGTCCCGCCAGAACAGCTTCAGTGCTCCTTGGCATTGATTCTCTCTGAACTCTACTGGAGGGATGAACACCATTCTTCCAAACGATATTCCCTCATTTGGTGTTTTGATGATGGTGGTGGAGAGCGCTGTCTAACATGTCAGTCCAAAATCTCCCATAGGTGTTCAATTGGGTTGAGATCTGGTGACTGCGAAGGCCATAGCATATGATTCACATCATTTTCATACTCATCAAACCATTCAGTGACCCCTC
>NTHP01000201.1:326340-344685 GCA_003416845.1 Oplegnathus fasciatus | reverse complement strand
ACAGCATAACAGAGCCACCAGATCCCCTCACTGTAGGGGTCAAGCATTCAGGTTTTTCCTTTAATTTGTCACCCATCTGTACATGTATCTAGTACAAGATTTTTGGGGAGTTTTCTTCAGCATTTCCCAAACAACACTGCATGTTTACGTTGCCTAATATAGGCTAAGTTCAGTTGGTTTCTCGTAGCACTGTGGTTGTGCTAACTCCTTATTAATCGTCCTGTAAATTGTTCCTTGATCTCCAACCATTTTCCATTGAGGTAAAGGATAAGTGGTTGTGTGAGTGGTGGAAGGAAAAATATTTTTTCAGAGTTCAGATCCACCAGGTGAGTCATTTAATGATCTAAACCCCTCCCTATAGCTCACTGATTAGTCCAGATTCCAGGCTCAGTCTCTGCTCTACTAAAAATTAGGTGTATATTCATTTTGGGTTGTGTAATATTGTGTTCTTTTTTTAATGTTCTCTGCTTTGCATTGTTTCCTTTGACAAAAAGGTTTTTTGCATTGACTTAAAATGTAAGACCGCTGTGAGGAAAGAACTCAGTTTGGTTTCTAAGCCGTTTACTGCAAACCACTTTATTCCTTTTTCATTAGCCTCATCATGAACCTTCACGGCAATAAACTTGATTGACTAAAGTGGTGCAAGCCGAGCCCGTTTATTACAATCTTAACTGAGAAGGATTAAAAGTGAGTGGTGTGGGTTACTTAAATAAGTGCAGCATGTCCATGGGAATTGAATTACAAAACCCCTTCTCACCTTGTCTGGTAACCTGAAACCCAAACTTTACATTGAGAAATGTGGAGCTGGCACAAACAGATAATCTCCCTCCTCAGAGTTACCACAAACCACATGCTGCCTGCTCCAAGGACCACAGGCTCCCTTCCTTTTCTTTGAGCCATCTGAACATTTATTCCCACCTCTCCTGCTGAACAAGATGAGCAATTACACAAAACCCCTTAATGTGGGAGCAGAGTAATTTACAGCCATGACAAAGATGAGGAGATGGAGGCCTAATCACAGCTCCACAGAGGCTTAGTCATTCAAGCCCTCATTGCCCTTATTTTCTGTCAGCTGGTAAAATAAAATGATCTATTCATATTGTGTTTCACCACAGTCTAATGTGTGTGTTGGTATCTTTCTTAACCATGAGTAATCTTAGCTCTGAATTAGTGTTGTTCATAAGGTGGGAGGCCTTAGGAATTGAGAGGTCACCCTTGGGTCAAACTTTGTGGCCTCGTATGAATTTCTTCCTCGTTAATTTTACTGTGGGCCTTGCCCTCCTTGTCACCCATTCTGGCCTTTCTTGGTAAAGCGATCCTATCTTCTCGTGACATATCTTGAGCACAGCACAGCTCAAACTGTATAAATCATACAAGTGTAGAGCTCCTGTCAGTTTCAGTGTTTCATCCTCTAGCATGTTTGAACTTGAGTGGTTCTTCTGCATTTCTCTCTCTCTGCAGGCCTGTAAATATGAAACAGGTGAGTGGTGGGTAAATAAAAACATGGCCAGCTTTCAGCAATTCTTATCCATGAAATGTGGTGATACCACTATGAGTGTTTGCCAGAACACAAATGATTTTGGGCCACCTTGTAGAGATCTGGGGGATTTCAGATTATCCAACATTGTGTTTTCCTCTCAGGTTTCTCTCCAGTTTTTGGCTTCTATATTGGCAGAAATAATTTGGTTCTCAATTGAGATTGACATATAGAGCTAGCGAGATCAATTACACATTATTCATTTGTAAAAATATAGATTTTATTTTTTAAAAATTGTTGGTTGGTGATCAATCGGGGGATTTAAGATCTCAGAACCTCTGTGATGTGGCAAAAATGATTTTGAAGTAAAACATTCAGATATTCCAAACACAGTGCACCACATCTGTCCAATTTCTTCTCATTTCTTTCCCTTTAACATCAGCCCAGTACCTATACACTTGCACATGCCTCTAAAGTCTCCCTTTGGATGAGTAAATTCTACACTTGTCTTGGAATGGAAAATTTGAGGATTTGTGGGTGATAGCAAATAAAAATATCAATCTGGGGAGTTGATTCTTGGACAGCTTCTTCTCCCTCCCAAAACCAACCTTCATCTGAGAGCAGCAGCAAATCCACTCTGAGAACAGTGCTTCCATCCAGGCCTCTCACACTGCAGCAGCATGCTCGCACGCATCTGAGATACACTTATGTGGGAGTGCAGGCATTACCCTCTCTTCCATTACTTACAAAACACTTTGCTTTTCCATCAGTAACCATAGAAGTTGTGCATATTATTATTTTCCATAATCAATCAAAGACAAAGTTAGACTCCAGTTAGACTGTGTGCTCTGGCCTTTTGGGGATCGGGGATTTTCCGTTCCTGGCTGAGTTAAACTAATTAGCTATTTATTTATTCACAACGATCACATGCTTTCTACCAGCACCATTATGTTCTTGTGAATTCATCACAAGATAAACCTGGATTTCTGGGAAGGTAGGCATTGACTGGCCACATTATTTAATTTCCTGTCAAACATCTGTGTTTTTAGATTAGACTTGCTGTTTACTCAGCATCAGTCTTCACAAACGGTAAGAAACAACAGAACAAATGGAGCCAAAAAGACACAATAATCCACAAAACATTTAGGAAACTTCTGAGGGTTTATCAATTGGTGGTAACCAGCTTGTCTCTTACTCCTGCTCTCTTTCTCTCTTTTTCTCTTCAAATGTTGCAGTAGGATTGTGTGTTGGATTTGTTTTGGATGTTACGCTGTCCTTGCTGTGTTTGGATATACCGGATCTCGCTGTGAGCTGCCCTCATGTTTCTTGAACCTCACAAAGTTGTCTTTCCCAAGTCGAAGCGTCGTGGGAAAACCTACTGACCATCCTTTCATCTTTTCTCTCTCTTATACTTTTTATTATTACACCTTTTAGAAACATTTCCCACCCTTCCTTCCTCTAACGACCTCATCCTTATCTGCCTCATCGTTATTGTTGTTTCCTGCTCCATCCTTTGTGCCTTTTTTTCAGAGTCATTCTCTGCTTTATCTCCATTACTTGCATGCCTCCATCACACACTGCCTGGAATAAGTAGAAAAATGCACGTTATGCCATGCTTCTTACTGGGGGGCATGGTATGGAGTTCTTAGCCTGTGAGTCGTTCTTTTCACTAAGGGATGATGTCATCCCCAAATGCTGTTGAAAAGTTACCTGATTCGAGGCATTCACCCGTGGCAGACTCCATGATAAAAACGCTGAGCAGTGCTAGGACTGTCTTTAAAATTGCATAGCCCTACTTTCCCCCCCATTCCCATCTTTTCTGCCATCTCTCGCTCTCTCTTTTTCTCTCCTGCAGTAATGGCCTTGCTTTGTTCACTCAGCAGCATGCTATATGCTCCAAGGCCAGATGGTCTGATTTAGGTGGCATGCTGAGGGGACTGAAAGAATATGAATATTTCACTCCATGGCTTATATGTGCGAGAGAGGGAGAGACTGAGCATATACAGGCATGCTTGTGCGCCAGAATGCACATGAGTCTATGTGTGGGTTGAGAAAGAGGCACAGCAGACATAAGTGATTGCCTCATAGCCAAAGCGTGTCCCCTTGGAATGACACGCTATACCCAACTATGGGAGTTCATTCTCTCAGGCTACCAGTGGATTTCTCAACAGAAGTAGGCTCATTGCTGGGTCAAAGTTCATTTCACACAGCCAGCTGGTATATGGGCCATGCATGAGTTCCTTAACAGCAGCTGTGTTTACATCCAGATTAGATTGATACAGGAAAACAGGCCGCAGTCCTGCCGCTGTGTCTTCTTCCCCTCTCTGGCTTTCATCTCACCCCTATGCTGCATGTTCCAGAACAACACCTTGGCTTGAAAGGTTTCTCCCATTCAAGCACCTTGACTTTACTGAAACGATGACAGGAAGCATCACTGCTTAATTGTCTATGTTCTGTGGCTCTTTTGCCGCCATTGTTCGAAACACCTGCAGTATGTGTGCACATAACTCAGAGATGCTACAGTTTATTTGATTGTGCAGATAAATAGATAGATCTGATAGCACTGGAATTTTTGCAGTAGTATTTTTTTCCTCATCACCTGATTGCCACAAATGTCAGATCACTGTGTAGATGGGAAAATGGCGAACTGAAGTTAGGGACCATCTTAAAAGTGCATGCAAAATGAGCAAGAGAGTTTTTCAGATTTTTGTCAACAACTTTTTCATTATCGTGTTCATTTTTCCTGAACACTTCCAACCAACTTTATTTTCATCTGGACTTCCTCCCATTGCATGCACAAAAAAAATGCAATATGGCCCAATGAGCTACTATGGCCCGTTTTTAGGGACCTTCATTAAAAGGATTGTTGTAGGCTACAGAAAAAAAGAGGTGGGAATTTTCAAAATGATTTTTAAAAATCCTTGTAATGTTCTTTGGCTTTACTATAGATGTTCTCTTTCCACTTGGAAAACTTTAAAGCCATTGAGGCAAGAGTGATGAATGTCCTCATAACCGCAGTGGATTTCAGGGCCGAGCAGAGGAAGCGCAATCAAACCAAGACGGCTCAGAAAGCCACTGAGAGGTGAGAGTGCTGCCCTTAGTCTGACAACCGAAAGAAGTGTCATTAAAAACACTCACTATGTTATGGTTAAGAACTTGAAAGCATAGCAGGCATGTTATGTTTATTATGCACTGCAAGGAAACACAATTTGCGAGGGGTCACAGGGAAAGCACTGAGCCTCAGATCAGCCTCAAACAAGAGAGAACCAAGGAGGAGAAACATTTGAGGATGGCAGAAGCAATTAGCTTCCTCAGGCTACTCTGAGTTCAGGCGTTTTATATTTCCAATTCGCCCAGGCAATGAATAAGGAACACCATTACTTCCTTTCAAATAAAGTTCACCCTTTGTGCCATTGACACTCATGAGAGGCGTGCATGACTCATTTACTATTAGAAAAAATCTGATGGTTTCAAAGTGGGACAGAATGTCTGAATGTCCATGAACAGAGCCCAAGTTGTTGTCACCAATTTATTAACTCCAGCAAATACTTATTACACCCAAAAGGCCAATGCATGTGTTTCATATTGAGGGGTCCTCACCCTTTGAATGTGTGACCTCACATAATTATCCCACAACAAGGCAATAAAGGACATCTGCAATGATACAATATGTTTTTTGTGAAGCGCAATGTAAAGGGATACTGTGTCCACTAATAGGCCAGTCAGAAGTCAGAAAAGTGTTGTGAGAGAGGATATGGAAAATGACTGACTGAAAAAAGGGAATATTTTCAAAAAAACACTACAATTCCCTTCTTTACCTTGTCTGTTTCCCTCATTTGTCTTTTTTTTCTCCCTGTTATTTCATTGCAAACTTTCGGTCCATGATTCCTCCCTCCTTCTCTTCCTTCCTTCTCCGACTGCCTTCAGCCCCATTCCCTCACCACCAACCCCAAGCCTCTGCAGCCCCTCCCCCGACCCCCTCCGCCCAGTGCGTTTTACTTTTACAGCTGTTGGTAATCATGCAGGTGCCTGATTGGCTGACAATCCCAGCTGCTGGCTGATGGGAAGGCCTATGCTCGTCCAGCTGTGGGAAGGAAGATGGACTCTAGTCAAAAGGAAAAGGTGACAATCACACCCCCCTCCCACACACCCCTAACACACATGCAGCCAAGACTCCAGTTGGAAGGAAGGGATTAAAATGGCCAACTTACCCTCTCCTACCCTCTACCCAACTCCTGTTAATCATCATCAGTATCATCATCATCAGTATTATTTTGCTAAAATTTTTGCGGAAAAGAGCAGGCTTGTCAAAGACTGGAGTAGGGAGGGGAGGGGGCTTAGCTCAGCTACCATTAAACATGTGACTTCATGTTGTAAGCACAGCATCGCTTTGGTGACGTGCAGTGTGTGTGTAGTGTGCACATGTCCATTCCTTTGCCTGCATCCCTTGCACATGGGTATGTGTGCCTGACCATGTGTGTGAGATCTGAACAGAGCCAAAGGATCTTGGGCAGACCTTAAAAGGCCTGGCTGGTCTCCCACTGTCAGCCCATAGGTGGGCTCTACAATTCTTCCAACATCACTGCTTCATATCTCTCTACAGCCCCAGAACAAATAGTGACGCTTGTGGGAGGGCCCCCTGTGGATTTCTTACCCAGTAAATTCCATTACAGGGAACACACATTGTTCCTTAATATGGCTTCAACATAGTCTCATAAAAATTGCAGATTGCATGTTGTGGACAAGAGTAATATAAAGTCTATTCCCCTGTCACAGATAGACAATGGACATGACAATAGAATAAACTGGACTGTGTAGCAGCAGGGTGAAAAAGACACAAATTTCTTTAATTTCAAATGTAATGTGAAAGGGGTCAGCCTCAGAGCGACATAAGCACATTTGGAGTTGTGTCCCTGGCAACCCAACAAATACAGCCATCTAGAGTTGATAGCTGGTCCATGACAGGGCCCATGCAGAACCGTGGCAGACCCCCGCTGGGTCCCTGCTTGGTCCTTAGCGGTAATGAGATTGATGACATAATGAACATGGCTCCACCTTGCAACGCACCTATCACCATGTGTGAAAACCAGTTGCAATGCTTTATCTATCCACCAGGAGGAGCAGTGATTATGGAAGCTGAAACAGTTTACTGTCATCAGCTGTGACCATTTTACTTCAAGTTTGTCCATTGCAGCTGGACATTTTCATTGAGCCAGTGTGCCCGAAGTCAGCTGTTCTCATCATATTTATACTTTCAGTGAAGTGCTTGTTATTATCAACAACTCATAAAACTCAGCGAAGGGACTAGGGGACTTTCGGGCCTGAGCGACAATCAAATTGCAGTTACTGTTTAATTTGACCATTTACCGTCAATAAAATTGTCTTCTTTCATAATTATAATGATTTACAACAAGGCACGAATAATTAAGAAGTTGTTGTAGACAGCATCTCACAAAGTTTATAAAGTTTTCCAAAACTGTTGATATAGTGATATCAGTTGAACAGTGTGTT
Organism: Oplegnathus fasciatus; assembly: GCA_003416845.1. NCBI lineage: Eukaryota > Metazoa > Chordata > Actinopteri > Centrarchiformes > Oplegnathidae > Oplegnathus > Oplegnathus fasciatus. The sequence goes on along the minus strand of NTHP01000201.1, from coordinate 337,697 downwards.
CACAAACATCCGCTAATTATCTTGGCAGGCAAAAGAGCCCAAACACATTAGCATTACAGTGAACCTTTTTGTTTACGATTGAAGGTGTAGCCTATGATTCTGGAGAAAACTTGTTGATATTTGAACTGAACAGGTAAAGAAATACACCACTCTCTTCAGTGCTCCTTCAAACTTGTGCAACTAACGCACAGCATTAGTTTGTCTTGTGCACGAGCATGAGTTGTGACATATTATACCGAAGTGTTTAGTGGAAACGCGGCGAAAGCATCGGTATTTGACGACCTGGGTTGGTGGCTCTACCCGAGCCACTCTGTATGTTTCCTGTTTACAGAGCCAGGGCCGTGTATGAACACCAGACTTTTTTGTCAGCGCACACACCGAACGGAAAGCTAGCGGACCGTGAGGAGATATTCACTGAATTTGACAAAAACTGTTCTGGATTAGAATTGTAGACTACATCTTTAATGGGCCATTGGTGTGTCATCCTTACAGGTCTCCCAGCCCCCACATTTTCACACTGAGTGTAATTGCCTTTGTAACACTATGAATTTTGGTGGTATCTGCTAGTTACTGTGAGCCCAAACACAGCCCTTTATCTTTATATACCTATATATATATATAAATAATTATAGCTGGGAATAAAAAGCAAAATAGTGGTGTTGGCTGGTTCCTCTTTGTTGTTGTTGTTTTTTTATCACAAAACAACACTCATCGTGTGTTTGTCCAGGTTGTCTCTCTATCCAAATGGGTATCAGCTACTTGAAAAGGTGACACATTTTCACCTCTCTCCAGGTGATCAGGTTGAATAGGAGGTAGAGAGGTGAAAATGTGTATTTCAGCTGCCTTAATGACCGGCACAAACAGATGCAAACACAAAGCCACTGAAGGAAAAAAAGTGTGTTCTGTGAATGGATCATGCAAAGCTATTTCACTGTTACTGTTAATACAGTGTAAATTTGAAAAAACAACAATTCCAAGTGATCCTCACTCAATAAATAAATAGTAGTTGGGACAGTCTGACGGACAGTCACATATGGGGCCACATCATACAGTATGATCTTATACTTATTTTTAATTGGAACCTGGGGCGGGGTGAAAATATTGCAGAGCTCCAGCCCCTCAGCACCCACAGGCCTTTCCACCGGTTTCAGGCTGAATTTTCGGGACGTTTGTCTGAAATGATGCACAAGATATCAAGAATATTTCAATTTGATGAAACAGTGTAGCCACATGGAGTATTTATTTATACAGAATATACACAGTATAAGACACTGTCAGACAGAGTGTTTTTTTTTCTTGAACTTCAAAGTCATTAAGCTGAAATGTGAGGGTAAATTGTTTATGCTGTTAAAAATATGTGAATAATAACTGTTTACAACTAGGCAAACATTATTGAAGCTCCAGCAACTACTGTAAGTCTGGGAAACATAGTGTCCAAACTACGACCTACACAAAGAAACATAAGTCTGCAGTGTACTGTGGGTCGTCACACCATGGTTTATGTGTGAATGTGTTTTTGTGAAGGAAGCGTCATCTCATGGTGACACCCTGCAAATGAATGAATGAGCGTGTTTACAGTGTAATCTAGACATACTCTATCAGGCAACAGGAGGAGGGGATGGCTGACTGGAAAATGGCAGGAAACTGGATCCCAGCCGGCTGGCAGCCAGAGAGCCTCCAGCTGGGAGCCACAATTCTGAGTGGCTGGCACTGTAGAAGTGCAACTTTCACTCTCCTTTTATCCCTATTTTTGTCTCCATTAATTCCTGACAAAATATCGATCTCTCTGATTACTAAAGGCTCCTCTCTCTTTAATAGCTAGTTGCTAATGTTATCTGTCTGCTGTTTGGTGTTGGCAGCTAGCATAAAGAGGGTTCATCAGAGCTTTAATCACTGGATATAGCTGCCTGCTGAGGTTGGAAATGTGGTTGACAGTGATGAGACTGAACCAAAACATTAACGTTGTGGGCCATAAAACCAAAACAATCTAAAAGACGCCACAATGCTCTGTTGAGCGGAGGGGAACTGCAGAGTTATAATTCTGCAGTTAACTGGTGATAATTATCTGTGATTTCATACAGTAACTATGAGCAGCTCCTTTGACATTCCACATAGTCATTTGATCCATTGTTTCAATAAAAACATTGATAGGGGCAGCTTTAACTTTTGGTTATTGGGTAAATAAGAAAAACTCGTTCTGTACAGAATGACTTCAATTACAGTACAACCCTTCTGTGAAAGAATTTAATTAAATGTAGCATTGTCATTTGACTTTTTTAGTCTAGCTCTTCAACAAGACAAGGGTAATGGTCCTGTCTCTGTCCGTAAGTACAGACAGAAAGTACTTCAAAAATCCTTCTGCTCCTCCTCACAATGACTTGAGGTCAAGCTTACTTTGCATACTTGTCATGCAGTGTAGTACAAAACCAAGACCTGTATAAACCTAAATTATGCAACAGTCACATGCCATTCCTGGTCTAGTGTTCTTGCTCTGACTCGTGTCCAATTAATAGTTTCCGTGCCATACCTAATGCTCTCCTCAGTCTCCAAATACAGCTGTCAGATTTAGACAGAACAGAACACACCCCACTCTCGTCTCCCTGGAAAAGTTGTGCTAATTTGCAAAGTTTTAAATTACTTGTCTGGATTTTTTTCTTATTTATTTGCAGTACTGTAGATGGAATGTTAAAGGGCTAATGCTAGGACATGAATCCATTATTAAACGTGCAATGCAGCTTTTGTTCTGTCCCAACACCAACCAAAATTATTTTGACTGTCAATTCTTACAACTGAGGCTAAGACTCACAGATATTAGCCTCCACATGCTACATTGACTCATGACTTATGTAAAGGTGTCACATTTCTTACCACTTTGAGCAGAACAGAGCAACATGGGCATCCTCCAGCTTGTAATCTATCAAATGTAAGTCGAATATTAACTTGTGATTTAGCACTGGTTTGGTCTGCAGACTCCCGAGAAAGAACGTCTGGGTCTTAAGTCCTGTGCAATGTCCCACTTGGTTAGTAACAGCTGGTGTGTGGGAGACTCTCGATGGACCACTTTGTGCTGTTATCTCACAGACCACACTGACTGTGGGTTTGACAATACTGTGACGCTGTTAATATTGAGTTTTTATTTGAAAAAAAGTGTAAAATTGACAGATTTTAGTGATAATAAAATTGTAAGACAAAAAAATTGATGGGATCCTTAATGCGGTTTTCAAAATCTGATTACCTAGAGGTGTTTGCATGAATATTTATAATGGACACAGTGTCATAGTTTAAAGTGAGGTTAACTTGCTACAAGTAAGTTTCTCTCATGATCATAGCTTTTATATTTTAATATGTGTTATGATTTTCACTGTTTCCCTTCTTCTCCATTGGTTGACAAGCTAGCAAGGCTACCAAAAGCTAGCCTACTGACACCTTCGGCTGTGTCCGTCTGTCACATGACCCTTGCCTTGCAGGTCGTAGCGGTCTGTCGAGGGTCTCCCCTGGTTTGATGGGAGTGTCTCCCTGTGGTTTTAAGTCCAGACTAAGTTGTTGATTCTCAGTTGGATCGGCAGCAAAAGCAACCCTTTTACATTATTATTATTTATCATTTATATACCTCTACTGACACTGTTAAAATCAACATTACTTCCATAAATCTGCTCTAAACCTGTACCAAGCAAGTGATTATGCAATAATCCATCATTAGTTATCAAACATCATAACAGCATTGCTCAAACATAACATCCAGTGTACAACAGTTCTACAGTTATCATTATCAACTGCATAAAGTCACATAACAAATACTCAAATGTCATTATGCTATTCTGGATTCACACTCTCAATGAAGTATAACTATGAGCATCACTACAAGCCAAAATCTGATTGCAAATTGTTCAGAACTATTTCCTCCAGTCATAAATCCAGTCTGCTTGCAGATGTTAACTTTCAAAAACATAAGTCATGAACCAACAGGGATTCGATAAGTCCTGTAGGGAGAGTTTGTGTTTTGGCTATGAGGTACTTAACAAATGTGTTTTTAACAACCATCTAACAGCTTCTTAGCTGCAGGACCTTTCTTTGCCATTACTGTAGCTGTCCCATGACCTGAGCACTGTACAGTAGTTAAGTCTCTTTGGGCTGCAGCAGTTTGAGAAGGGAGAGTGAACAGACACAATTGTAATTTGAAAAATAGACATTTGCTATTTGCAAAATGGTAATGTATAAATGGAGTGACCCCATCCTTATGACTTGCAGCTGTCATTAAAGTCACTGTTTACTCAGTAAGCCTATTAAGCTCTTGACATATTTAAGTCAAAAGGATTTCTTGCAGTGCGGGTGGACCTGGTTGGCAGGACTGTCATGGGCACCGCTGTGCAAAATTCCACGTCTTTAAACCCTTAAGGTAGAATATGAACTTCAAGCAAAGAGGCAATGATTATCGTGGACTTATCGTGTAATGCAATTTGACATCTTTAATAAAATATCATTAAACATCTTACAAATGCAATTGACAGAGAGCAAGTGAATAGAGGGAGAAGGGGATGTAAAGACTGGCCACCACACCCTTGGCAGATGTTGACAGAGTATATGGACTGTCTACGGTATGGGTGTGTCTTTCCTATTACAGTCTATTGATCAGTTGTGTTTTCCCAGACTTCATTCATAGAAAAATTGGAAGCAGCTGCACCATCTGCCTCCTCTGTTAGCAAACCTTTGCTAGGATGTGTATACAGGACATATTTTTGGAGTTAGCACAAAAAACTTATTACCTAGCAAACTTAGTAAAGATGTCAGCAATCATTTTTCTCAATTTTATCTTAGTCAAGATCATAGTTAAAATTAAGACTAATGAATAAATAAATAAGTAATTGTAACCTAATTAGTCAAGGGAGTAAGGGTATGACCTTCGACATTTGTTTCTGTGTAAAATTTTACTCTGTGCCCGGCTTTTGATGCAAAAAGTGGCAGTCTGATGATCACATGCTCACACTGCCAAACCAGATCAACAACCACCACTCCACCACACGACCTCACTTGGTATTTCTCTTCTGAAGTCTATGACCAAGCCTGGCAGCTTCTGCTGGCAGTCTGCGGCCCCTCTGAGCAGAAGTAGCGGGTGTTGCCTTGATGTGACAAACAGTGAGAAAGTACCATTGTCTGAGCCGAGCAGCCTTAAGAAAACAGACATCTACCTCACGCTGTGGCCCGCTGTTTGGGCGCCACAACACTGGTTACCAATTGTGAGTTCAAGCCCATCATATGCGTCATTCTTCTCAGTCTCTTACCCTCTTTCGGATGTGGAGAAGCCGGCCTCTCCTGGTCTCTTCCCAAAGAGCCCATCAGAGATAACTCTGTGCTTTGTTATGATAGCTTTACGGCCTTGGCGGTCTTCAATCGGCCATATATGGATTATTCATAGGGGCTGAAGCCCTAAGACTTCAAAGCTGCAGGCAAATTAAATATCAGGAAATTTCTCTTTTTGATCTTCAGATCTGTGTCAAAGATTAGAGGGAGTATTGGAATATCCCATGACTGGCAGTAAGACTATGAACATTAATAACAGAGTCGAGACAGGCTGAACCTGGCCCCTAACTTAATCAGGTTTTAGATTAATATAAATATTTTAAGTACATTAGGTACGATTTTAGGGCGTTAGATAATGTGAAAGGAGAGCTCTAACATTCATCTTCTTTTCAAGGAGCTGTAACATGAAAATACATCATACTCTCATTAATCCTAAACAGCATAACTCTCTTTTCATTTCTGTTTCTTGTCATGTATTCCAGTTTCACTGCATGTTATCATCTATCATTGGCAAAATGATCAAAGCAGATAATGTATGGATGGTCAAAGGCACAGAAGAGAATACTTTACTGGCCACGCTGCAAAATAAAATGATGTGCTTTTGACAAGACATACAGTGAGAGATTGATGTTCTGCTACAGACTTTGATGGTTCCGTGCTAGTATGACAATGTATATTAAGTTTTTTGATGCAGCCCAGTTGCATTTGATGTGTGATTGCATGACTTTGTGTCCTTTGCTCATTCTCATTCTGTCTATGACTCACCGTGCTGAGCTCAGGACAAAAATGTTTTCTCCTTTTTTTGCCTGTTTGTTTTTTAACACTCCATACTTCGAAGGACTGAGGTTCATCGGTTGCTCTGGGATATTCTAGACTTCACACGTCTCATAATGAGAGAGGACAGGCTGTCTTCTTAACTACAGGAAGGAAAACTTGCGCAACCGGCGACTTCAACCAGCTGCGAAGTGATTAAACTGAAGGGGACTTTTATAAGAAGTGATTCAACTGAAAATGGCGTTTTTCCATGGTCAGCACAGTAAGAGGCTAAAGTTCTTCTGTCTGGATAATAAAGTGCCATTTTGCTCAGTGAGGTGGCATTTAGAAAAAACACACACCACACATTCAGGGGGCCACTGACAAGTGCAGGGATCACAGACATTGATGAAGGCCTTGCAGTAAAGCCAGATAACAGAAGGTGCTGTACACACAGAGAAGATTAAGTTTCTTGAAGAAATGTGGGACAAAAAAGAGACATCATCACCCTCTATAGCATATTTGAAGTGTAGGGTTTAGCTATATGGACACACATTGGCACCCTGCGCCTCCTAGACAAGAACAATTTTAACTTAGGAGAAACCAGCCTGGGCTGACCTCCGGCCTATTAGGAAACAATTTCAGAGAACTGCTCTTAAAGGGCATGAGTGGACCTGATTTGATCGCCCATCATTCAAGTCAACCATGGCTCCACCTGCAAATAGTGCATTGCTCTTAATAAAGGTGCTTTCAGACAGCGAGCGGTTGCCACCACTGCCTCTATTGTTTTTAATGTAAACACAATGCCAGCTGTGCCGACAGCGGCGGTAGCGCAGGGACAAGGAGAAGAACAAGCCATTAGCTGCTGCATTCAGAGTTTATGATGGTTCAACTTTTTCACCGTGCCGCTCACTTGGCTTGCGGTGTGACCATGGCAACCCCAGAAACCACAGCAAGGAGCTGATTCTACTGGTGCCAGAGAAACAGTAGTGTACTGTAGCAACATCAGCTTTAAAGTCTGATTATCTACTATTATCTGCTACTTACAAGACTTGCTATATCAATTGTGTCAATATGTTAATCATTTCCTCTTTTATAAGCTACAACCCACTCTATTTAGCTGCGTGATGAGATTTTATACTAGGTGGATAGTGAATAGCAGCAGCCGGTGGTGTACAGGCTGGCAGCATTGGAGGTAGCCAGGAGCTGCAGCGCCAGCATTGCACTCTGCAGCCGCTGACTCAAAGTACAGAACATCTACATTGCCAGGCAGCAACCACTCGCTGTCTGAAACCACCTTAAGAGTCTACAGTCATGCTAGCTGCTTTGTGAGGCTGCAATGCTCACTGTAAAGAAAAACTAAAAGATAGGTAAACCAGTATTGATCAAATTGAAATATGCACCCGATGATGGCACTACATGAACAGTCAGAGGATCACAAAAGTTCACAAAAACCATGAATGTCTGGACCAAATTACATGGTAATCCATCCAACTGTTGTTGACCTCACAGTGGTGCTAGAGGAAAAGTCAGGGGATCACCAAAGTCATTAAGACTCCCCCGGTTGAAGATGACCGAATTCTGACCTGTTGGTGGCTACGTGAAAAGTCGGGGGATCGCCAAAGTCATTGGGATGCATCCTCTGGGTATCTGTATCAAATTTCATGGCAATCCATCCAATAGTTGTTGAGATATTTCAGTCTGGACCAAAGTGGTGGAACATTGACATCCCTAGAGCCATGTTGCTAGCGTGGCTAATAAAAATACATGCACTCTACTCTAGCCCCTTTTCTACTGCACCAGGATTACATTTGTTCCTCTGGTCAATGAAATTGTAAAGATGAGTTGGCCACCCGCGCGTACCTGTGCCGCAAGGGTGCATCTAGGTTACATTTGATTACAACCAGATTCACAAAAATGGAGCCCAAAGTGTATTATTTTTTCATCAGGGCCACATATTGGTCTCCAAGTGTAATACAGAGCAGTGTGGAGCCTGAAAAGACAAAGAGCAGATTCTCTCTGATATCTGACACATACTGTAACTAAAATAGTCTTTCCAGTCATAACCAAAATATGCTCCCTCAGTTACTGAAGTAGCTTATTAGGGCCTTAGTAATAATAGAGGAAGCAAACAGTTCAAACAGACATGATACATGTTGATGAAGTTGTTCACTGATGGTGGCATACCTGTAGGATCTTCCGAAGTTCATTTTCACTTGGAGATGGAGCCATCTGTAACGACTGTTTAGATATGAGTGGAAAGTTTTAATAAATCCACTGACTATGCCTGTAACAATCTGGCCACGATATAGCACATTGACCATACACGATCCAGCCATATACTAGCTTTCGACCTAGTCTTGTTTGACGTCGTCTCACTCGCTTATCTAGAAGAATCTCCTGGCTCAGTAGAAACCCAATCCATGTTTAATTCACTCCAAGTATTAGGGAGTGATTGTTTGTACCCTTGCGTGCTGGATGCTCTGTGGGTTTCTCAGAGGCAGACTGTGAGAGCGGTTACGGATGCCAAGTTCAAATCTCAGCAAGTAGAAAGTCATAAATTACCGGCCATGCAACGTTGAAGCGGCTCCATGCCGATTTCCATTCTGATACATTGTGGTTTTATTGCTTATCTATTCCTTGCCCGTAGCAAACATTTTCCCAATAATATTTACATCAGTCACGCTCTGGCATGTGGGTCTTTTTCCTCTGTCCTTCTCGTAAATGCTGTGTTTGGGTTAGGGGTGACACTCGTGATGAAGTGGTCACTTCCCAGGAGTGCAGCTCTGACGTATCTTTTGACAAGGTAGGAAATCTCCATATCCTTTAGATGCATTTCCCCCATATGGAGACTGGTACCAGAACTACAGTGGCTGGCAATTGTATAGACCACATGTACACTGTGCCCAACAGAAAGTCATTATTAGTAAACTTTGCCAATAAAAGGGAAAACATGTGTAACCATACAGTCACAATGTTGATGCTATCTGTACATAACATCAGTTGTGGTGAATAAGTACATCATTTTCTCATTGCAGATCTGTCTGAAGTTCAGGGGAAAATGGAAGCTGCATAGCTAACATTGTTGGAAATATAGAGTAATGTTGTTGTACTGTACATTTATGGGTGTTCACCAGCCTGACAGGCAAATACAAAGTTCTACTTTACAGACATATAGTCCAAAAGTCAACTACACTGAGGAATTGTTTTTCCAGGCCATTTTCTTTTCATCTGGGGAAAGTTTGTTTAGGCACCAGTGTCTCAATTAGGTACTATGTTTTGATAAGGTGTGGCTCCAGTAATGTCCCTACTTCAACCGTATCCTCTTTCAAATGATTACATGTTTCCAGCATAGAATAAAGCGTTAATGCTCCTTTCCTAAACCGACTATCTCGCCTTCAGGAACATAACCCGCCTTTTGATTTTTTCTGTGTTATACCTTGGCTGCCAGGTCCTGCTTTCAAGACTCCCTTGCAATAGCGGTTGACTCCTTACCTTCTCACACCCCTAAAAAGCAAAAGTGCTTTGATCTTGGCTTAATTACCAACCTAAATATGTCACTGAAAAGAGAGTGTGGCATAACAGAGAGGGAGGGCATGGGAAGTTAAGTCTACATGAACGGAGTCCACAAAGAGCACGACGGGATCAATGGAGCTGCCTGTTGGGTGGAGGTAACATAATCTGAAGGTTCTTTTAAAAGATCGGCCCAAGCCCTTATGATTGACTGTGCACTAACCTCGAGAGAAATTCTAGGGATTTGGCCAGTCAAAACATCACTCTGATTATAGAGAGAAGGGACAGACAGGGGAGAAAATGAGGGAGGATATATATTGTGCAGTATAGCATGAGCAATAGATGGCTAGACAGAAAGCCCCACTTAAACACAAAAGTGATGTCCTTTGAGACTTGAAACCCATCCAAAGTCTATGCTTTCTTTTATAGTTAAAGCATGGTTGCCATTAATGCCATATGGCAAAAAAATAAGGTTAATGTCAGTGTAGAATGAGGCATTCTATGTATAAAGTTGAAAAATCAAAGACTGGAAGTAAACAAAATCAAGCAAAACATTTTTCAAACAGCTGCTTGTTTAATAATCACATGTGATTAACTGTGAATTTATCACACATAAAATGGTATTTCACATGTGATAAATTCACACGTTTTTTGCAAGGGCTATCCCTTACAAGCTTGGTCAGCTGTAGGACAGTACATAATGTCAAAAGCATGCTTTCCTGGGGAGTGTTTCTCCCAGTGAACTATTTCCATTGCTGTCAAACTTGGAAAAGCTTGTCCAGTTTGAAGCCAGACTGACAACAAGCTTTGAAAAATGAAGCATCCATCACTTTATTTCACAAGTTTCCAAGTAGCTGTGAGACAATGCTTCACATGGGACTACAGGGGTAAGAAAAACAGTAATGTTAAGATTTATATAGGACTGCCAAGTCCTATGTCAAACCCCAGCACGTTTTTAGCTATAACATACTGGTTGTTACGCTAATTATCTCTCGACCGTAATTCAGCTTGTGATAGGGTAGCCCTCCCAAAAACTGATCGTAAACACTGGTTCAAAATGCTGAGACCAGAATGGTGTTGAGGTGAGATTTTATTTGTTTTGAACAGGTGATCATTTTTCTTGCAGCCTGATTCAAATCCTAAACTGGACAATAATGGACAGGTCAGTTTTTGGTCAACAGTTCAGCATAGAGGACATCAGGATTAGTCCCCTTCCAAACATCCAGTAAAAAAAAAAAGAATTTCAGTGTTTTTGTAACACACCTCTTTTAAACTTGTGCTTGATATCCAGTACAGCTCTATTAGGACCTTGAAGGCCAAGTAAACTTTTCCACTGTGGCTTCAAACAAATTCTACGTTGTTTTCCTCAGATACATTACACAACTAAAGTTTAGCCAAGATCTTGAAAGCATAGCAGTGATGTTTTCAACCAGCCTGCTCCCTTTTTTAAAAAAGCCTTAACGATCTCATGAAAATGAAAAATCAAAACAGTACCACAATATTCTGTTGTTCTAATCCTTGGTGACCTAATCTTGGTATATAATAGCCCATTCTGGGTGTGTGCCATCACTGCGTGCTGAGTATGCTCCTACCAACCAACATAAAAGTTGCACATTTCAGACAACAGTGGAGTTAATCATTATTGGCAGTGCACATCAGGGTTTTCCATGGGTTTTTAGAGGGCTTAGGCACTGTGCAGCAGGGGGGTCTGCGGGGGGTCTTCGGGACCCCCTCTCCCCTCGACACACACACACCCACATACGATCATTATTATTACTATAGATAACACCCAA
>NTHP01000201.1:307607-323196 GCA_003416845.1 Oplegnathus fasciatus | reverse complement strand
AAGCTTAAAGACAAAACTTGCTATAGTAAATGATAATAGCCTATAGCCTAGACCCTGGGTTCCCAACTCCAGTCCTTCAGGCACCCCCACCTATTTTCCAGTTCTTTCTGCTCTAGCACACCTGAACCAGCTGATGCTCTCGCCCTGATCCAACATTAAGGGCTGGTGAGTTGTATCAGGTGCGTCAGGTGTGTTCAAAACATGACGCCATGAGTATGTCACTTACTACTGTTCTTGTGTTATTGATTTATTTTCCACCGCTCGGAGCCAATAAACTGATGACGATGACAGCAGTGCGTAAGGTAGATGGGCTACCGCGACAAAACTCTCATGGATTCACAGTATAGAAAATGAACATTTATAACACGGGCATAGTACTTAAAAGCGACAGTCTTCTTGCACTTATTCGCTAACTACCGAGCTGTTTGGCACTCAATTAGTGTGAGGTACATCATTTTATCGGTGTTTATCATCGTGCATTAGTAACGCAACGACAGGTAGATGATTCGCTCTCATCTGCGATATTATGTACCATTTTCTACCTCTAAGGCTGTATACTTTCTACTCAACTAATTTATTTCCCATTCAGTGAGATTTACACTGTTTAACTAGTTTTAACAGTAATCATTTTAAGCCAACTTCTGGCTGGCTAGTTGACAAAAGTTCACTTATCGAGAGGGCTCGGCTGCTTCACTGTGGTGAATTACGCTACCTAGCTCGATAGCTAACAGTCACAATCTGTGAAATAATAGATAAATATGGCCTTTGTTTTCTTAGACGCAGTACATTAGCTGGGAAAGGTGAGAGAGGGAGGAAGATGTTAGTTACGTTTGGCAACTCACCAAAATTCATCTTCAGCGATTCCAGCCCACTGTGACAGGTACCAGACGGAACATCTGCACATTGTTTTTACATTCATACCGTTTAGGCGCTGCGTCTAAGCCATGTAAATGGCAGGGAAAACCCTGCACATGATGCTTAAACAGTGACAGCAGTATTGGTTAAAGGACTACATTTATTTACTTTATTACTGAGAGAGAGATGATATGATTGATACCACTCTCATGTCTGTACGTTAAGTACAGAGCTGGAGCCAAGAGCCGATTAACCTAGCTTAGCATAAAGACTGAAAACAGGAGGAAACTGCTAGCCTAGCTCTCTTCAAAGTTTAAAACTATGACTACAAACAATTCTTAAACTCGCTGAGTAACATACTAGCATATTGTTCACTAAGTGACATGTTGTATTATATTGTTCACTAAGTAACAAACTGCATCTGGTTTGGAACGCAAATTAAATACAACATGTTAATTAGTCAGCTAGGAGTGCTGGTATTTTGAAAGAGAGCTGCTCTCGCTTCCAGGCTTAATGCTAAGCTAGCCAATCGCCAACTCCCGCCTGACTCCAGCTTCGTACTTACCACACAGACATGAGAGGGGTATGGTCAATCTTCTCATGTCACTCTCAGAAAGACAGCAAATAAGCATATTTCCCCAAATGTTAAACTACTCCTTTATGTCAGCACTAAACGACTTAAAAGTTGTGGCTAAGTGAAAATAATGAGCTGCATTTGTTGTCCAACATGAGATCACAGAACTACGCTTGCAGAGGAGGAGAGGAGTATCCTCCACACTGATTAGTGATTAATGAGTTTAATAAATTTGTTGCAGGCATTTTGAAATCAGTGGGTCAAACACAATCATTTAATGTTCTCTGACCAGCTTGATATTTTATTTAACTTTGTATTCATAGTATATGATGGATGGGATGACAGTTGAGCTAATGTGTGCCACTCCAATGACTATCCTCCTCTGTCAGAATGAAGTGGAGTCCAACCACGCAGCCTTTATATTCAGCTGTCTCTGGGAGAAATCTTTGTCTAGGTGCTCTCTCTTAAAAGCCCTTTCCAGACACTTTATTAATGATACTATAAAAATAATAGATGGTCTACTTATAAAAACGTCACATTCCTACTCAGTCAGCCCCCCTTCTGTTAGGGTTGGATTTTTAGCCGTTTATTCCCTCTGTATTTCCTGTAATATCTGTATCATCTACCAGCTTTAAGAAATGAGTGATATAAGGGATGGATATACGGTACAGCTGGCTTTGGATCAACACCTTGTCAAAGGTTTATCTGGTCTTAATTGCTTGACATATGGCTGCTGTCATGTTCTGCAATCTCTAGGAGTAAATAACCGGGTGAAGTGAGCAGAGTATTGAGAGAGGGAGAGTGTATTGTGTGTATAATCAATGTCATTTTCCCTAACCCTAACCCTTTAAGCTAGGATTTGCTTGTGCTAAAATATGCCTTATATTGCGTTAAGGGGAATTCAGTACTTAATACCACATTTACAGGTGATATTAACATGCATCTGTATCTGGATATGTTATCTGGATAATGACATCTGATCACAGGCCTTTTTGTTTACACCTGAAATGAAGAAGTGTTCTTGTTATTCTGCTGACACCATTCAATGAATTTGTTGCGTCTCAGGTCAAGGTTAGCAAGACGGGATACTCTTGAGGGATAGCCAAAAATATGCGCAGGCTTGTGAGGGAGTCAGGGGACACGGGGGGAGACTGGCTGACCACCGATCAGTGTAACATGGACAGTGACGTAGGGCTGGTAGTCAGAGCTAACCAGCCATGAGCAGCTGCTGTCAGACTCTGTGTCTCCGCTGGAAAGACAGGGAGTCTGCTGGAGCTTTGACAGTCACTAGAAGCACATGTATGGCCCTGAGAGTTACTCTGTGGGTACCTGTATAATAGCTGGATAGTATAATTCTGTTTGACAATCCCAACTAAAGGTCTACTAATAGCTTGTTCGGGGGGTTTCAACCGCATCACATGGTCTTCATCAGTGGATGGAGTGCGCTCAGTTGTCATGGAGATCACAGTGGCTTTAAGCCGTGAAAGTCCTAAAAGTGCTATGGATTAAATCATAACAACTACTGAGCTTGCATGTCAACAGATCCATTTCCATGACAACTAGGCAAACCCTACTTGTGGATGAAGACTGTGTGAAACTGTTGTAAGCTCTGGAAAAAGTGGACCTTGACTTGATTCTCTTCAGTTCTGAAGGACAAGGCTTTCTTATTTCAAGACCTGGTGAATATTATTGACAATACTATGGAACTTATATACCGTGTATGTCTTTAGAGATAAGCTTTTTCCTTTTGGTTTGATTTTATTCTATTTTTCTTGAATTTATTCATTAAATCCTGCCAAATATTACATTTTTTCACAGTTATCCATGACTCTGGCACTCGTGTTATTATACTTATTCTCAATGAAATATTTAACACTGGCTAAAAATTCTTTTCAAATGTTATGTGATCGCAAACGTCCTTATGCAATGACAGTATACACAGTCTTTAATGTCATGAGTACTATTAATGTCAATAATATCCCCACACACTGAAGTTCATTATCATTACTCTCTGTCACGCTGATCTTTGTTGCCTTGTCACACTCAGCAGATTGAATACAACTCATGACATTTTCCCCCACTGCATATTTCATGTAATGAGAAGGAGAGACTCTGATCTGGGTGTCGTCTGTGTAAACAAACTGTGCATGGGAGTAGCTTGTTAGCCAACATCACTCCCCAGTGCTGCTGATGTAAGCAAAGCTATTTTCCAAATTTTCCAGGCTCCCTGCTCGCATCTGTTTAGCCTTCAACATGACCGCATGACAGAGAGTCAATATTATTCAATATTCTTTATAATGACTGTAATTTCAGCGTAATGACAATATGCAGTCTGCAACAGTCTTGATTCTAGCTTGGGATTTTTCCTTGTCCTTGAAGCTTTAAATCGTGAGGGAATCAATAAAAGCATCCTTTCCAAGAGTGTTTAGCCATTTATTATTCATTCCTTGCTCCATCGAAATGTTTGTACACACCCATGGATGGATAGATATGGAGATGGACTGAAGATCTAAGCAAGGACACCTTGACAGAGTCAACCAGTCAACACATTAAATGAGAAGGCAGCATTTGACTTATCACAACTGGGTTTCTGACAGGTATATGGGCGCTCAAAGCGTCTGGGAGGATGTCTGTGCGGAGGATGTTTCTTCTGATACAAACATGAAACATTTATGGAATGTGTAGGAAAGTGCTGGTTCAAAGGTTTAAGATATGGCGCTGTTCATTTTGTACAGAATGTGGGGGAGCACAGAACGTATGGATTGGGAGAATTTAGGGAGTTGGTGGAGGAAGAAGGGGGGCTTTCTCATCTATTTTCTACTATTTTACTACTATTCTCCTTTCTCTTTGTGTCTTCTGCCGTCTGAACACCCATCTTTCATCCTCCATTTGTTTTCCCAGTTTTTCTCTCAGCGTTCCCACCTCACTTTCCCTTTCTTGTTCAGTTCCAATTCATTAAACATTTTTGGCACCGTAGGAACTTACTTTTCCATTACTGTACCATTAATCACATCAGTCGTTCTTTCTCCCCACCGGCATGTGGACACCCCCGCCCCCTCCCCTCCCAATATAATTAGTCTTGTTTGACAGTTGTTATCTTGGAAAACGGCAGTAACGGCAAGTGCCACACAGAAAAGCACATGAAAGGGAGAGGAAAATTGAACGACTACCATCTGAACGCACACGCTGAATTACACCGACCCGTGACCCATCACAGGATGGGTGCAAAGTCAGTGAAAGTTTTGAGCCCTTGTAAAAACAGGGCAGAGCGGATGAGGGAGCAGCTCAGCAGTTGGTCAGATTTTGCAAGACTTTGGATCCGCTGCTGTAGTGGACACTTAAAACAAATGAAACGCCTGTGAGTCATCCTGGCCCGTGGATGGTTAATGGTGCAGAGAACACTGGCCATCCGAAACTGTTCTTGTGAGTGAGCGTGTGTGTGCATGTGTATATTTGAGTGTGTTTGTGTTTGTCTGTGATTTTAAGCCAAGTGTTGTAACACTGAAATTAAATACCAGTGGAATGAAATGATTCATTTTGCCTGAGACCCTGCTGAGGTATCCCACTCAGGCTCTGGACCCTAGCTCGGAAACCACTCATGTGGTGCAACATGTGGAGCTCTAACTGAACTAGAGTGATAATACGCAAGAAAGCTTTTCAATGGCATCAGGTCAATTACCTGAATTGACCTGATGTAAAAAAAAGAGTCCAACCTCTGCGGTGCACTGGATCCAACAAGGAGCACCGGTTATTTGCAGAAATGCTTTGACTGAGGTCTGAGGTCCATGCGGAATGCGGCAGTGCTATTCAGACTGGAGGCGGACCATATGCTATGCTGTGCGTCATTGTAGGCTAGCATGTCACATATATAATGCAAACACTTCCTTGGGCACACATGCAAAATGCATGATGATAGGAACACCGAGCAAAGACTATTGGACACATTGTTTTGTTGAGGTGCTGTTAAGGCCACTAAAGGGCAAGCATCTTTAATTGAGGAACAGTTACACAATAATTGGCACTTCTTGGGTGTCTGACCTTTGCGTAAGACGTTGATGAGTTTCGGTCTCAAATAACAAAACTCTACTCTGATGTCACCAGCAGACAATTGCAGTTCATGATGTCATCCATTCTGATAAAAGTCTTGAACTGCAAAGATTCTACCATTTTTTGTATTCATCCATATTTATAATAAAGGTTGCTTTTAATTCCTTTTATTTAAATTACATGGTATGTGAGGACACCATACTTGGAAACAAAACCATGTGACTACATTTTTTACTATCTTATTTTTCAGGGATGCTTGCCTTTTTTTCCATTATGCTTGGCTCAGTCATCAACAGCCATGTATAGGAACATGAGCAAAGCTCCACTGAAGGGTAGCCATATAGTTCATGTGCAGGATAGAAGGACTGAATTGTTATGTGCTGGGTAAAACCTGAGCCAGACGGGTGCGGTGTTTCCATAATACTGCCGCATTTTCACTGAGACTGAAGGCGACTGCGTAGCGGGGCCACCCATGTTGTGCCGTGCCGAGGCTTGTGCAGTACAGTAAACATGGCAGGGGCCTTTTGGACCAGCTTCTCAAGCCCCTGGCCAAGCTGTCTGTAGTGGATGCCAACCAGAACTGACTGAAAAATAGGCAGATAAGTTAGCATTGCCAGTGTATTCCAAGGGCTTGCCCAAGTGGATGAAATATTCACAGCACTGCCAATGGAGATGAAAGTAACTGCAGACACGTCATTAATTTGTCATGTTGTCCAGAGGAAACCTTCTCTTTATTCTAAATCATGGGTTTGTCTTAAAAGATCCCAAAATGAGATTGTGATGGATTTTCCCAATAAAGAAAAATTACTATGGGCAGTGCAGCTCCAATTCTCTTAAGAATAATAATAATGATGAAATACACTGGTGATTCTCAGTTAATACAGAACTAAGTGAATCATACAAGTCTGACAAAATTCTTTTAGCCCAATCATAACCAGACCTCGTATTTTACAGTACCTGAAAACTGAGCCAGCAATTTTTACAAACCTCACAAAGTTTAGCAAAAGTTCTCAAAGTAGGAATTTACCTGCAGTAACTTTGTATACAGATGGACACATTAATTATAAAGGTCTATGAACCTGTGAGCTCCAGGGCTCCCATTGGCCATCTTTCCTGTTGTCACTGCCACCCAGTCGGCGTGGGAACTCACACAAGCTCCAAACTCATGTAATTTCCTGCCTTTTGTAAACACTCCACCGGGAGCTAGATATTACACTGCACAATCGTAAATATATTGGCCACTGCTCTCGTCAAAATCTGTGTGTGGGTGAAGGATGTGGCAACACATCACAATGGAGCTCCATCAAAGAAAAAAACACTGTAATTGCAGGTATCTTTTCCTATTTCCCAGTAATTCCTGTCTGGAGTGTGAATGTTCTCACTGTTTCTCTTGTAGGTTTGTGCCAGGTGCTCCCAATCCAAAGTCCAAACACACATTTAAGGTTCTATATTGGCTTGTGTGTGTTGTATGTGACATGTACAGTATGGTATGCAACATATAAGTAATGTAGTATATGTGGCTTGTATAACATACTTATAGGATAAAGTATGTAAAGCCATTTTAGACATGTACAGTATGTGATAAGCAGCTAATAAACTCAACCTGAAGTTGTTATAATATCTTTATCAAAAGGATTACATGGAAACATAACCAAAGCAGCACTTTAGCCAGTCTTTATTTCATATGATTTTAGTCACAGCAATAAATCTTTTTTACAAGAGGGTAAAGGTAAGGTGGTCTTATTTATTTATGTCTTTATGAAAGACATATGTTGTATAAAATGCAATGCTATCCACAGCCAAAAGCATTAAAAAATGGGACCTTTTGTGCAAAACTATTTGCATGTCAACATGAATAACATCAATGATTGATTAACATGAATAAACTTTTCTTTTTACTAAGAGTCAAATGGATCCTCATATTTTCTGAATGAAGAAGTATGAATTATGACACCTTATGAAGCAGCCTTGTGCTTGAAATCTTTCCACAAACTTTCTTTGCCTTTGCTGCTGTAAATGGTTCCTTTTCCACTCTTGTCTTGCCCTTAAAACTGGGCCGACACACTTGAAAGTGCCGATTCTGGGGTGGGTCCAAGGGCAGAAGACAGCCAGCCCAAACCCCCTTGTGTACCCCTCCAAGCAACCAAGGGAAGCCATACATCCTGTATTATTCTAAATAGCTATCATTGTCACTATAATGAAACTAATAATTTTCTTTGTCACTTAACAGCAGCCATCCGCAGTTTTCATATTTATGTGTCTCTTCCAATTACCAACAGAAACACCGCCCCCTGGAGTGTATGTGTGTGTGTGTATGTGTGTGTGTGTGTGTGTGTGTGGTAAATGTGAGTAAACTGTGTGAGGCTAGCGTGCCCTCCATCATCATTTACCAAAGCGAAGCAAGCTGGCGTTCTTTGATTAAAGATAGTAAACAGGTGTGTTCACTGTAATGCCACTGTGAAATTGTGAACCGTCAGGATTCTGGAATAAGAAGGGGAATCAATGGTGTTCTGGTCTCAAACCACACAAATTACAGTAAATTAGCAAATGTAATTTAAATGTCATTCAAACTCATTACCGAGAAAGTTAGCTAACTCATTGTTGTCACTCAGTGTTGCTAATTATATCAGCTAGCTACAGGTGCTTTCGTAAGACCTCTTAGCTGTCAGCGACGCACGGTGGAAATTTGCTGTTTTGTTGAGAACAACTGCACATTTACCGTCATGGCAACAAGTCCAGTGGGAACTTTTATGACA
Source organism: Oplegnathus fasciatus (assembly GCA_003416845.1). NCBI lineage: Eukaryota > Metazoa > Chordata > Actinopteri > Centrarchiformes > Oplegnathidae > Oplegnathus > Oplegnathus fasciatus. Next base: position 314,964 of record NTHP01000201.1, on the reverse strand, counting down.
TGGATATAAAACCATTCGCCTTCATGAAGGAACAGGGAACAACCTTCGTCTTCAAATAGCGTGAGTCAGATACACCCTGGCTGTTTGTCTGTCTGTGGCCTTGCTCTGCTAGCTTGTGGCTATGCTCTTGAAAGTGGCCGGGAGGCTGTGGGTAACGTTATTTACTCGCTGTGCACTAGTTGACATTATGGAGGTTATATTTCCTAAATGTAGTGTGCCTGTGCCTGGACGGTGAGGTTACTGTATTGTAGTGTGCTATCTATAGTGGTACAACAAGGACAGGGCCCGCTGGGGCTTCAATACAATTGGAATTTCCCCAGTTTTGCATTTGTAGTCACATGTTGGATAACAGACCTACCTGACCTAAGTTATCTATCATACAGTGTGTGCACTGTGCCACTGCTCTCTGGCAGCATATCATAAGACATTTAATGAAAAAGTTCTGTGTTTGTATGAGGAACGAGAAATTTCCATCATATGAGGAAGCTATTTTTCATTTAGAGATGGTCGGGAGAGTGGCCTCTTTACTTTTTGTCCGTTTTTGTCCGTTCTGCTTTATATTCTTTAAGAGCAGTTTCGGGCTTGTAGTGTTGTTTGATTCTCAGAGTGGATTACTAAACGTTTGGTGATATGAATCTCTATTTCAGTACAAGCTGTGGACCAATTTGCGCATGATTAAATCATAAGATTTTTCAAAAAAAAAAGGAAAAGCGCTGTCCATTTCAACCTCATCAAGTTTACTGTGGTCGAACTCTGAAGTGCATTCCTCAAACTCACGACGACCAGTGCTGACATGGTTTCTTGATTAACTATGGTCTGAAAGGATGTCATGTAGGTCTTAAAGCAGCTTTTGCTTTATGCTTGCATGTCAAAAACCCATTACAGCTCCTTACAGCTTTATATTGCTTTTGACACTATTCTTTTCTTGCCTGTTTTAATTATAAATCCAAGTCATGCATAACGTACACCAGAAACAGTCCAGAAACAAGAGTAGACTTCTCATTATTGACTGGACTGTGTTTTTTTTTTCATAGCTAACAGTTTTCCAACTCATTTCCTTACAATAGCTTTTTTGTGGGCTAATTTATTGGATTGGAATTTTCAACCAGAAATACTATGAGGTTGCGATTTATTCATAGGGATTAAGTTTCCCAAAATTGTGACCTTTTAACACAGGGTCATATGCTTAAAGTCCCTGATGCAACAATGTATGTCTTAATGTTATGTACAATGTCTTAATTAATTAATGTTTTAAATGGTTGATAGCTTGTTCCTGTTTAAGTTATGCCGCAGCTCCAGAGACGGACCTTCAGTTAGCGGCTGAAGCAACTGGCATTTAGCCAGAGCAAACCCCAGCGCTGTTTCATCTGGTATGATGGAAAAATCTGACCCAGTGGCAGGCATTAAGAATAACTATTAGAAACTAATAGAAATAGCCAATCTTCTCGCTGTTGGTCTTGTTTGTTTATGTAGGTCATATAGAGGCATCAGTATTAAATTGAGACTGTTTCAAAACCAGTTAAAAACTCCATAGAGTGCTTTTAAGTAAGCTCATCCTACAATATCACTGCTACACAATGACAAACATTTAGTCAGATTGTAGCTAATGAGCTTGTCTTGCAGTTACCTAAAAATCCAACTCTTTAAATTTTAGCTTGCAGCCCAAAGAAAAGATAAGCATTGCTGGGGTCAGGTGTCATTTTAAGCAGGCTGGACAATAAATGACTGACAGTTCTCTCCTTCATATAAATATCAACAAAAACATTTTTGAACAGCATTTGCATTTTCCAATTTTTTGCTGAGCCAGAGAAGTGTCTGCTGAAATTAGTTTCTAACAGGAAAAAGGCCATGCAATGACAGAAGGAGTGCTTTACTTTCCCGTGTTGCTACAATGTCCAGTTTGAAGTTGTTCATGGTATTTAAAGGTTTTGAAAACTGGTGAGCAATTTTCATCATCTGAATCAACATCAGGAAGAAAACAGACTTGAAGCGTATAAATATGAGTTTAAAGCGCAGGTAAAACACGAGCCATTATGCGGTCTGTGTAGACAGCTGGATTGATTAAACTGGAAGTGTATCTATTCTGTCAGATGTGCATGAGATGGGCGACTGAAAAATGCGGCTGAAACGCTTCCTGTGTGTGTGCCGTTAGCTAGCACTACTTTGAAGCATTAGCACACATATTCCTTTCTGATTAATCCACCTCATTTTCATTACTAACTACTACAAACAATTGGGATTGTTAGCAGAAATAATGAAAGAGGTTCACATTTGTGATTTTGTGTGAAATGTCTAAAACTATTGGATGGATCACCATGGATAGTCATGTCCTCCTCAGGATGAATTGTAGTGATTTTAGTAATCCATTAACTTTTCTTCTAGCACTATCATCGGATCAGGATTTTCATTTGTTTATGACCTTATACCTGAAAAACTAATGACATTCCCATCAGCCTCAGATGTACTTTGTGGTTAGCGCTAATTGGCAAATGTTAGCATGCTAACAGGCTAAGCTAAGATGGTAAAGATGATTACCTGCTAGGTATAACAGCATTGTCACTTTGAGCATGTTAACATGCTAACATTAGCATTTAGCTCAAAGCACCGCTGCTGAAGAACATCCTCACAGATCTGCTAGCATGGCTATAGGACCATTTTGGGATGTTGTAGAAAATGGCCTCTTTAACTTTTGTTCATTGTGATTTGTGCTTCATATTCTTTGAAGGCGATTTCACACTTGCAGTGTTGTCTGATTCTGAAAGTAGATTATATTTTAAGTTTGATAATGCAAATGCCCTCTCGAACCTGGCTGAGGACCAAGAAACTGAGCCAGATTTCACCTAATAAACAATTATTTTAAAAAAAAGACAGTGGGGTCGCTATGCAGCATAGAAATACCCATATGAAAAACAAAAAGAACAGTTCATGCTGATGCCACACCATCAGTCCTGTTGCAGATTCATTCAGGCTTGAATTACAGCTAGATCTTTCCATCAGATAACATGCATGTCATGATGATGTATCGTATGATGTATGTCTGTTGCTCTTGTCAACCGTATACATAGCTTGGCTCAGAAACTTGTATGTGGTGCACCTGTAATAGCAGTTGCATGGTTGACTTGTCATGTGAGAAGAGGTGCACATCACTCATCTACAGATATACCTCGTAGTCGGAGCTGCAGTAGTTTTTTCTAGCCAAGAAATAACTGTTTTTATTTTTCAGTATTTTAGTGGAGGAAATGTCATATTGCTAATTAAAATGTTTCACATGTCTGAAATGGCACTTTGTATAGTAATGTTCCACTGCCAGTACTTCAAACACTTAAAACATCTAAGTATAAACATCAGCCTAAATCCCAAGCATCAGGGTGGAGCAGATTGGCTGGGTGCAAATCATGCAAGTATAGCGCTGTCAGAATGGTACAGACAGCATTCATCACATTCCTCTACAGATGCCACAGACGTAAGACCAGCACGCCTTAAATGCAGTGGAGCTGAACCTGGTGCAGCCAAACCAAGGAAATCAGAGCTGACTGGGGCACTGACAGAGAATGCTTTGAGGTGAAAAATACTGTTAAATGAACAGAATTCTTAACCATTTCCTCATCTGCTGCTCGCACCACCCAAAATGTATAAACACAACTGATGAATATCTGTGTCGATAGATGCAATAGCACGCATTTCAACAGCAAATTAAACTGCACATGGCAGTGTGGAATGTACTCACATTTAAGTTTCCTATTCTGTATGGGTTCCAGGTCGGTATTACAATATGAAGGGTTTCATTCCAGAATTAGATATACTGCATGTAGCATTAACAACTGTTGGATATTTTGCCCTTTGTATGGTACTTGAGAAGTATTTTAGAACAAAAACTCAGTGTATTTCAATCATGTGCATATTTCACTGTAACTCTTTGTAACCTTTATTCCAAAGTGCTGAGATAAATTTGAGTTGCTGTGTGCTTCACGTGCAGTTGGGATGTTCTTTTTCAGTGAGTTAGCAGTATTGTTCTTCCATAATTGTATCACATTTGAAACAGTTTAGATTTATATAAGCATGCACAGTCTGGTTGTAGAAGTGTTGTAGGTTGATGTCAATGCTGAGTTTGAGTCCATAATTCCTGACTACTGTTCGTGGGGTTTCAAGTTTAAAAGAGAACTATGGTACTGTGAACGATCAAGAAGTACTGACAAAAATCCAAAGTTCTGCTGCTTTCCAAATCTCAGTCCCTCATCTTAACATAGTTTGTCAGTACGGGACATTCCCAAGAATTTTAAATAGATATCTAACCTAAAAAAACGAAGTACTGTGAAAACATGGAATGGATTTTCTGCCATCATGGATGGGGATCAGACATGCGGTTTGTAAAAGAAAACAACAAAGAGAATGTTACATGTGCAGTAACTTCCAGCTCCAAGATCTGTTCTTGGGGAACTGAACAGAAAATCTTCAAAAGTGGCTTGGAGTGAACATATGCGTCTTTTACCCATTTCATTTTTGACATTTTGTCTCTCTTTTCCTGTTCCTGTCTACCACTGGGGCAAAACACCAGCAAGAGAGGGATTGTGTTTGATTGTGGTGGACCAAAACCCAGACTACTGACCAATACGTGTTTTGAATCAAGACTCAAAGGATCAGATTTAAAGTGATGGAGTGGAGGATGGAAGTAGGCAGAGCCCTGTGGGTTGGCAGCCATAAAGAGTTGTGAAAGATTGTAACCAGAGGACAGCCAACTGGAGGGCATCTGTGGTCAGCAAGCCATTGCCTTTATTTCCTTGGATCAAAGGTAGCCAGTTCTCTAAGTCTGTTTAGAGTATGTCTGCTGAAGCTTGAACTTGGCAAGTTTCACCTGGAATAATAATACATTTGATTTGTAATCCACCTTTCATATAAAAATGCAGCTTTGGTGCCTTTTTCTCAGTATGTGGACATTTCTGAATCACAGAAAATACATATTAAGCCAATTGTTGTTATGTTTGTGGGTATGTAAGTATGTAATTTTGAATAGATGAAGACGAGATGGAATATAAATACCTTGCGTCTATAATCCACTAGTGACAAGTGGGAAAAATATCTATATTAGCCTCTATCTTACTGCAGAAAACTGTGTTGATGTGAGTGCTTTTTGTATGTGAACACATTTTATCCTAAATATGCAATCTATCATCAGTGTGCACCATATGGCAGCCCAACCCATCTTGTCCTGATGAAAAGACTAGAATTTTGTGCCTGGTCTCGCCTAGTATGACACAACGTGTTCTGTGATGTTGACCAGTAGGAGCACAAAACACTCTTCACAAGAGGTGAAGAGAAGGAGGACTGATGTGTTTGGCACTGCGAGGTGGAACTGTGAGGTAGACATTAGCTACATGCATATTCGCATAACTGGAGGTCAGCATAAATATGTCACACATTTACAAAAACAGCCATTTCTCACACATCTATATGCTGTTTGGGGAATGGCAATGGTTAAGTAATGGAAGTAGTATGTTGATGACAACTTCTTTTACTTTTACCATTTACAGAGAATGTCTGCTGCTGCTGTGAATACATAAATATCTTGTCCCACTCAATATCATTTCCTGAAAAATTTTTTACTACCAGAAAGAAATTTTCCCTAAATGTCAAACTGTTCCTTTAAGCCACTTATTATAAATCACAAATACTGCGTTTAACTGACAGATATGAGATATGGCATTGATTTTCTCTGTTAATGCTCCACCAGAAAGTGAACTGTCCTTAAGATGTTGTGGCAGTCACACTCCTTTTTTACCCTTAAGCCACATTTTTTAATTCTGATTTTCATGATTTGCTCAGTACCTTGGCTCAGTTAACCTGACTGCAGTTCAGAATGGCTTCCCGGACTCTTCATGCAAGTTTTCTTCCCAGCTGGCATGGCTGTCCATGTCTTGCTTGTGTATTCTAAGTATGCTGCTCATGACACCAGAGATCCGTCCAACTTTGCCCGGGCTTTTTGACAACACCTGGCTCATATTTAACTGGCCTATAAATAGATTTTCCTCCAAATGCAAACCACCTGGATGGGGTCAAATCACTGTCACAGACATCCATTTCAGTGCTTGCTCAGGAGGACAATGTGAGATGTGACAATTCTGGTATATAGAGCGCGGCACATAGTTGACATGTATCCACCAGAGGCCCAGCCACACTTGATGACTGTTAGAGCCATATAGTCTGTGAACACTAAGCACACACATGCAGGCTTTTTGACATCTACTTCTACACCGCACTAATGTAAGTTAAGTAAAAAAAATAACTGCATTTACTCTGAGTGATTTTTAATCGTCTTGTAATGGTTTTACTGCTTAGTCCTGTATAACTGATGGGTTTGGGTGGCCTCACTTACACATGAAATGTCTGTGTTTGGTTTTCACTAATTGCTTTCACATGACTTGGTCACAGGTGTCAGGCAGAGACTTTTGGTAGATGTTTGGCATGGTCGAGTAAGTAAAGTTTCAGGGCCTACCTGGAATAGTTCAGGCTTTAAATAGCAGCAGGGCGTTACCCATTTCCTCCGCCAGCTCACTTGATGCAAACACACATGAGCTGATGAATTACAAGTTGACTGGAAATTATGAAGACTTAGAGAAAATAAGAGCAATTTTGCAGTAATTGCCATCAAGCTGTTAGGTCTTCCAGTGCAAAGGCTCTTGCGTGTTGGGAGTGCGAGTGTGGTGGGAGGCAGGTATTTTTAGAATCAAACTCCTCTGTTCCAGTGGCATGGCACTCAAGCACAACATACCTTCTGTGTTGTGCTTTCCTCCTTAAGACAAGTACTTTCCCTTCTATGTTTTGTGTGTTGGGCAGGCTGCCAAGGCTTTGGCTTCACAAAGGGTCACTGAGCAAGAGCTTTTAATAGAACTGCCTTTTGCTGACTCAAAAAAATGGAGCATCAAATCCTCAGTCTCCAGTACTAGGTGGCACTTTTATTCCTCAGTTTAAAGTAAGCTAGGATTTATGTAACAAACACAAGATCAACTTGTCGCAACCAATGACTGACTAATTTAGTATTTTAACTACAACATGCTAAGAGGTTTCAGTAATTCTTACTTGACAGGAAAAGCCTGAATGTGGGACTAGTCTAATATACATATAAAATATATACAGTGGAAACTGCTTATAGTGATCATGGTTACAGCGATCAACTGCTTATATGGATCAAAAAGCTTGGGACAGAATCATTCCTATAAAAATGCTGTTTAAATAATTCGCTTATAGTAATCAAGTAGTCTTACAGTGTTCATTTTGGGTCTTTTCATGCATGACAACACACGGAAAAACATTTTAAAACTACGGTAATTCTATTTTTTTTTTTTTTACTTTACTCCCACAA
>NTHP01000201.1:277352-289592 GCA_003416845.1 Oplegnathus fasciatus | reverse complement strand
GTTACAATAGTTTGCGCTTAACATAAACAAAAGCTTTTTGCTTTGCGTGAAAGGTTGATTTTGTTTGGGGGAGACTTCCAAGGTGGGGTTCAAATGTTGCATGACCTCATACTGTACCTGGCCTCAATTTACAAACCTGGATGCATTTAAAGGTACAGTACGTCCACGCATGTGCATAGATGGAGAAATGTGTGCATTCCTGCATATACATGCGTCTTCTTGTCCGTCTGTTTGTTCAAACACAAACTCTGACACCCTTTTAAGTAGAAGTCATTGTTTACATGTGGGCGTGTGTTTGTGTACAGCACATACACCAAAATGACTAANGGGGGTACACAAAAAAAATGTTCCCATGGAAGTGCTGTGAGCTCTATGGTGCCCTCAATTTGTTTGGTCGCTCCTGTCAAGCTAATGAGGTGAGTGAGTGAGGGCGGCCTGGTGGAGGCAGAGGCAGAGGTCAGCCAAGAGCCAGTGCTGCCTGCCAGGCTGCTGTGCTGTGAGGCTGTAGCCCAGGGCCTGACTACTCTGGTCACGGCACAGCCCCCTGGCAAGGCCTGGCACACAGCGCGCCCATCTGCCACACATGAACACACACAGCCTGGCAAAGGCACATTTACACTCATGCATGTGTGGGCCACTTGTCCATGTAAAAAGCATGTATATTGGCACAGGCTGTAGATCTTGAAGGCTTGAAAGAATGCACATACACACACACGCACACACACACTATTCACTGTTTGGAGAGGTTTCCTTCTAGCCCCCACAAGACCGCCATGAGGGCGGACTGCCCCCACCAGCTGCCAGTAGAGCACTCAGAATGGATGCTTCAGTGCATGCATCAATATGAGCAATTCTTTTAATTATGGGTGTTGTGCGGCTGGTGACGCTGTATTTCCTGGACATGGTTCCAGTTATTGGGTCATTCTCACAGGCTGAAACCAAATCTGTTCACGATTTAAATTCCTGCAGAAGTTAAAATCTATTTTCTATCTTTTTTTTCTTTGTATGTGGTGTATAGTATGTGTGTGTTACTTTGGTTTGTTTTCCAATGTTATTTAGTGGTCGATAGGCATACTTAGTTGTACAAATTGGGCCTATCCACTATTGGAGCCACATGTTGTGCTCAGATGCCGTGGAGTATAACTGTCAGATTAAGCTCCATAGTGGGGATATTATATCTTCTATTCATATTTGCCCTTTATAGGAAACTGTGTCCTCCTTATAATACAGTTTATTTGGCAAGAAAAATTACTTTTGAATGTTAATATACTAACATGTAATTGCATGATTAGTGATTAACTACATAAAATTATAGTTAATATGAAATCCCACGAGACAGTATTCTGTTGCCTCTGAATATAGAACAGGCATCCAAACAAACATTTTTTTAATTTTAATTTTATTTTTTATTTTTTGTTTATTTGTAGTAGACTTACCATCATCCTCCAGTGTTTTGGAGCAAATAGAACCTCAAATTCCTCGTGCTCAGACCCCTGCAGCCTTCAGAGTTGCAGCTCTGAGCTGAAAATGAGTCGCCACACCTGCTGGATGTTGCAGCTGTGGCTGTGACACTGAGTCCACAGAAATGAAGAAAGGTCAAAGGTTGTCACCTTTCCTCCTCTCAATCTCCGCAGCAGCACCTCCCATACCCCCTGCCCTTAAACCCTCGGGGTAGTGTAGCAGCACCAGTGTCACACACGTGTACATCAACTTACTCACATACACACAGCTGAGGGTGATTTGACTGAGGGGGTCAAGGTCAGGGAGCAGATGGGGCTTTCCGTTGTGACCTTTGTGTGGACAACAGGGGCTTAATTAGCCCTCTGCTGGCTCCTCCTTTGCTACCTCTGACTGGACTTTAACCAGTTACAACTCTCTGCCTCTGCAGCTATTCATTAGGATGGTATATATTCCCATGATTTATTCCCATTAGTCAATTTTTCATCTAAATTTAGAGCAAATTTTGACTGTTCTGCCAATATTAGGAGTTGGGTGCATTGAGATCAACACTGGTGACACTAATTCTCCAGTCGGGTGAGATTAAACCATTGCAGAAGAAGAGAGCACAACGAGATGACATAATCAAACAAACAAAAACAGTGTAGAAAACAGGAAATTGCAGCAACTTTTTGTCTTTCCACTTGAGAGGAAGCTTCAGTGGATGTTAAAGCCACATGCCTCATGTGCATCATGATTAATTCACTCAGTTCGTTTCCATTGCCTTTGTCACATTTTGCTTATATCAATACACCAACTCTTACATCTCGCGTAAAAACCTTTTTACTGTCTATCGGTGAAACGCTGTGAAACCATATGCACCCCGTTGTCTAATTTTCTATAAAATCCTACTGTATGCGATTAAGGATTCTATAATCATATAGAAAGTCTAGGCGTGGGTGCTTTGGAACATTCTAGCTTAAAGCCACAGAGTTCTTATGTGATTATGACATCTTTAAAATCATTCTCACTGCAAGGTATTTGTTTGTAGAAAATGAGACAATCCAGGTAAAAACTGGTGCAGTCTACTAGTTGGTCTCAATGTCCTGGATCAGATCCGATAGGTGTGGGTGAGCCAGGATACACTGCTGTCTGCCACAATGTCTTTACTTAAACTATCATCAATATCAAAAAGTATACCGACTTCCTGTCATTTGATCCATATTCATAATGATGAGAAAAGGAGGGCTTGTTTACTGGATTTATTTGTTTAACTGGGCAGGTCAGACCTTGGTACAGGTGGTTGGCTTTAAGGAGGGACTTTGTCTGTCAGCCAGCCTGGACTTGTGGCTTGGCACTGACCAGAAAAGCATATATTTTTGTGTGTGAATAGCTGTATAAATGTCCTAAGTGGTCGTATTTATATTTAAACACAGAAGGATTTTTTTTGTCCACACAATTTATCCCATCTACTGTCCATGTGCACGTTGCTGTGCTTCTGTGTTATAGTCTCTCAACGGTCTCACCTTCTCATCTGAGTTGCATAGTTCCCTCTGCCCTGAAGATTAGGTAGATCCTTCTTTTCACATATTTTTTGAAACCAGCTGCAGTCGAAGACACTGCACAGACACCCGTAATTCACAGTCTTTATTATGTGTTTTTGTTTTCGGACTGACTTAGTTTTAAGGAATATCATTTGGGAAAGACATCAGCCTCCTCTTGGCTGTAATGTTAACTTAGCTTGAAAAGTTTGTGTCATATGTGGATGGTGCAGTACAGTATGTAGATGCATAGCTCCAGAACTTCCTAAGTCAGTCAAAACTCCATGCTGAGGCTTTGTCTGAGGATTTTTAAGAAAAATGTTTAAGTGTGGAGAAAAAGGAGAGAAGAGAAAGACATAGAGCTTGTTAACTTAATGAAACACTCAGAGGATCAGTTGTTGTTTTACTGCGGTGGGAGCCAGAAGCCGAGCCAGCAAGTGGTTTGGGTTCATGTCAGGGTCTCCTCTTTCACAGCATACGTGCAAACGTGACAATGACGCCAGCTTCCACTGTGAGTGGCAGGCTCCTTCCTCATCTGGCTTATGATATGAATTGTCATAAGAACAGGTGTCGCAAGCAGCCATTGGACCTTATATTACAACATGTATTGGATTATTTTATGTTATGTAACAGGATAAATCTTTTTGAATGAAATTTCTTCTCAATATCTGTGTTCCTTTTTATGTTAGGTCATTGAATGAATTTAAGCAACATGCCTTTTAAGAGACTCTGATATCTATTATACTCCACACTTTGAGGCCAGATGTTGGACCACTTTTGCTTTACACTGCCTGAGTGTTGAGTGTTGATGTGAATTTATGAGACACGACCTGACAGAATCTGAGAGTTATTAGATAACTTAATTTTTTTGGCTTCAGTTTAGTTCAAAGTTTGGATACTGGTTGTCTTTTTAACTGACCCTCATCCAGATGTGATCCAAATTGATATAACCAGATTGTAGTCACATCCCACGTCACAGGCGCCCCTGTGCATGCAATGTTGTTAGAGTAGGGATCTGGACATTACTCACAGGCGGTGACAGACATAGACAGACACATGCACTGGCACGCAACAAATGCGGGAAGTAGTCTACGAAAGAGAGAAGGAAGAACTCAATACCAGTGACTGTTTACAGTTGCCACGATTACAGCCCACCCCTTCCACACAGACACACACATCCCCACAGTCCCACCAGGCAAATGCATCTGCCAGCGAAGATCCGGACTGAGCGAGAGAACACTTTCCCAGAGATATCAGTGACGTACATATGTGAGCAAACACGCTCACAAGCACACACACACACACACACACAAACTGATGTCGTGTCAGTCATCGTTGGTTTTCATTGTTTTCATTTCTTGCTGGAGTGCCTGTTTATTTTAGCAGTCTATCTTCAGGGAGCCAATGGTGGTCCAGTGAGCCCCAGAAGGCTCGTTGTGCTGCCCTCGTCTATAGCATCAGGGCTTCAGGACGTCCTGGACATAAATAACTACATAAACATCATTATCTGTGTGTGTGTCGAGTACACTGCATGCATAACCATGTATGTATTGTATTCAGTCTTTTTGTGTGCAAATTGGAAAGGTAATGACCCAGACATCACCTTCATTCGTGTCGAGTCAGGAAGTTCTGTGGCAACAAAAACCTTTGATCTGTGTAAGAACTGTGATTTGGAGTAAAGGGAAGGGGACTGGTATGTTTTAAGGCATGGCGGACAGGCGGGAGGAAGGGCGAGAGGGGATGCCAGTGCAGGTAGGGTCGGACACAAGTTCATTCTCGGGTTCTGGACCGGGCAGTGATGAGAGTCTAGACGCTATGTAGGCAGGATGAGAGGTTCAGTGTTTGCTTTCCAGCTATGAAACCAATCTGCCCAACTCTTGTTCCTTCACATTTCACTTATTTTTGTATTTTCTTCTCCTCACCTCTGACTGTAATCAAGGAATTTGGATCATAGCTCGCTAATTCTGCCCAGAGAGGGTAGGGTGTTTTGGCTGTGAGACAACAAACTTCTAATCTTGTTTTATGAGAAATGGCACAGTTACAGGCTTGGGCAGATCTTTTGGAAACTACTAATCACGTACTGATCATATGTCGTTGTAAATTCTGACTGATGTGAACAGATACAACATATATAATATGTAACAGCTCAAAAATTGTTGTCCTCATCTGGAATGTAATTTATTTGGGCGATCTCTGGACGAACCCCAATATACAGTATAGCTGTCAGTGTATGAGAAGGAGCGGATACATTTATGAATAAATTAAACTGTGTGGTTCAATGACTAATACCGGCCATTACAGGGAATAAAATAGAAGATGGTCAGAAAAATCTGCTGTTATTTTAAGCATTATTTTTCAAGAATAAGTTTACTGAGAATATATTACACATTCACACCTGGAAACTATGCAGTACATCTGACACCTCCTACTGTAGGCAGCTCTACTAGAATACCATGAACACAAATGCTTTTCTAAGAAGTATTTTAGCCATTATTGTTGGATGATAGCTGCTTTAATGTATGTTGTCCTACCCCTCCCTGCTAGCTTTGTGTTCCTCTTTTCTGTGATTCAGTGCATGCCTTTGCCTCCCCATCTCAAACTTCTGTTACGCAGATACTTGATATGACCAGTGACCACGGCTGATTTGCCAGGATGAGAGAGAAATAGGCCATCCAGCAACACTGTTGCTCTGTCCAAAAGGGACATATGAGATATTTGTGATTGTATTCTTTGCTGCTGTTTCTCACACTGAAAGTCCTTGGCTAGCATGTGGCAGTGTTTTACTTTTTACCTGCATTCAGGAACAATTTATTTGCATTCTCTCCTTACTGTAAAAACACTTAAACTCAAGCATAGATAGCTCACATTTTTTAGCAGCTCTTGCACACTGTTAATGTTAGATTTGTGAAATATATATTTCAACCAAACAGCCATGCCAGCGGCTCAGTGAAGCTGTACATAGGCACAGTGGTGATTTGTGCTAAACGCTAATGTTAGCTTGCTAACATGCTCACAATGTTAACATGCTGATGCTAAGCAGGCATGATGTATATGTTCACCATCTTTTAGTGTTTCAGCCTGCTAACGTACAGTATGTTAATTAGCCCCAAACACAAACTACAGCTGAGTCAGTTTTGCAGCTTGTCAGTCACCAAACAAAGTATTTGACAATATGAAATTTAGACCACATGCTGGTGCTAGATAAAAAGTTAAAGGATTGCCAGAGTCATTACAATTTATCCTGAGGGAGGACAGGATTGTGTGTACCAAATTTCATGACAATCCATCTAATAGTTTTTGAGACATTTCACTCAAAACCACAAACGTCAACGTCATGGTGGTGCTAGAAGGAAAGTCAGAGGATCACCAAGGTCATTAGGATTCATTCTCTGTGAACGATGAATGTCTGTACCAAATTTTGTGCCAATCCATACCGTAGTTGCTGAAAGCGGGTGCCACTAAAGGAAAGGTCAAGGGATCACCAAGTCATTAAGATTCATACTCTGGGCATCCTGGATATCTGTACCAAATTTCATGGAAATCCATTGGTCTTACCAATAGTTTCACAAAAAAAGTAGTAGTAGGATTCATCATCTGGGAATCATGAATTTCTGGACTAAATTTCACTAACTGTGGACTAACCGACAAACCAACATTGTGATCCTTAGAGCCATGCTACCAGCACAGCTAAATAGATGATTTAAGCATTACTGCTAAGTTCCAAGGTTACATAGATACCTGAAGTTGTTTGAAAAAAAAAAGCTGTCATACCCAAGTCAAAACAAATGTGTTTGTCAATACACAGCAGCTGCATCTCTTGGCACACTTCTAAACAATAAATAAATTCAGCAAAAATATTTGAAAAAAAAAATCTAACAAATTACAACACACCTTCAATAAACCAAAAAGGCCAAAGGTCTTCGGGGTTAATAAGCACAGATCACAGATAATCATGGTTCCTCACTGGCCAGGTTCATCAGTCCATCCCTGTGCCTTGTGTTTGCTTTGGCCATTCCCCTTCCAAGGCTTAACACTGCACTTTTCCAGAGCAGGTGCAAAGGGGTGCTGAGTAAGCCGAACATGTAGATTTTTGGGGGTTGGTCTGGGATGACTACTGAATCCCTCCATCCCAGCTCCTTGACCTGCAATCAAAGCCCTGACTTGGGAGAGTACAGGGTGGGAGGGGGGGATTGGAGGCCACATGGCCACATGCTACTCATCCACCTGCATACTGACAGGCAGACAGGCCATGTCACAACAATCCCAAACACCCCTGTGCCCCGGCCTAACCTTAGCAAACCCCCTCCCCGCCCCAGCTAACCCCTGCTGACCCCTGCAGCCATCTGTTACAGGGTTCTGGGATGTGTTGATTGGCCAAGGGGGAGTGGGGTGAGGGGTGGGGCTGTGGTAGGGATTGGGGCTCCTGAATTGGTGATAGGTGACTGAGGAGCTTTGGGGGAATTTCTACACAAATCATGACGGGGTTCAAAGTGACACATTTCACAGAATGTCCGTAAAATGTCATTTTTAGCACCTGTATGCTTTAGTATGTTGGCATGTGCAAAGGTTTTAGAGTGTCCATATGTCTGGAAGCTTTGCACTGGGTCATTCTGTTAAGGAGCACAGCATACATTCACAACAGCTTGGGATGAGTGCTGGCTCATGTTACAGTGTTGCATCCATCTCTGCCTGCTGTCTTTCTTCACTGCAGCCATCAGCGCTGCCATAAAACCATCAGGAGGAGGAGGAGGACAGCCCACTCCCCCTTAAATACAAACAATCAATCAATTTCCCAAGTTGCATGAAATAATCTTTTCCTACAAACATTGGCATTTGTTTTGTTGTTCGTATTTGTTATGTTTTGGGATAATACCCGTTCAGAGGTACCATTGTGTTTTCAAGGGGTCCCAGTTTACCAGATGAGCAGGGTTTACTACATTGCAAGCTATGAAGATTTTGGTGCACATTTTCCTATGCCCTTGGACATACACCTCTCTTGGTAGGATAAAACAAGCCATATAGAGAACTGCACTTCGTGCCCCAGTGCCCTGTTTCAAGGAGTTCAACTTAGTCAGGCTCTCTCTGCGATACCTGGCTTCACTAAACTTAACAATGGAAGTCCAGGGAGCCTGGTCTCAAAAAGCTGGCTACCATCAGCTGTGAGTTTGTCCACCATGGTGATGTGTTTTGTGTTCATTTTACAATAGGAGATGGTTGGAGCTGGCAAATACACAAATGAAAAATGAGCACCAAAATGCCTGCAATCTGTCCTACAACCTGTGTGTAGAGTGTGTATTTTCGGACTAATGGGCCATTGGAACAACCTCTGTCCAAGTGGGTTCTTTTGGAACCACAAAACTACAAAAAAACGTGCAAGTATCTTGCACCAAACACACAAGAGAGCATCCAATCAGCTGACTTTGTCTTTCTAAAAGCTTCTTTTTTGCTGCTAAAAGTTGTATTTTTTTTATTCCAGCTGTTGTTGAGGTTTAGAGAACTAGCATGTGAAAATGAAACAGTCATAGAGCAGGTGTATCTGTCTTCATTTGGACAGAAGAGGGCCAGTCTGTCTCCCCCAACCCAATACTGTACAGTAGTACTAAGGCTGACCTTTGTCCTGTCTCTTGTGAGCTATTTTTACTGGCACGTACTTGACATGTACCTAGTGACCAGAGAGGGGAGGGGCATAATTCACACCAACTATACTCAGACCTCTGCAGTGTCAAAGGTAATGCTTTACCCAGTAACACATTACAGTACTCAGATTACACAGAGTACTCCGATAAAGTCATCATATTTAGTTTGCAGTCAATGACTGTGTTAAGTCTCGGACACATAGACATCAGCAGACACTTGGTATCCTCTGTGACGATGCTATGCCAGGCCTGTACTGCAGCTAGCCTGAGCCAAACTGAAGAAAAAGTCTGCCTTCCATTAACTTTAAAGTTGGAGTTATTCAAAGGCACTTTTGCACAGAGCTGGATTGACCAATGAAAGTAATGTAATGATAAATGTAACCATTTAGTTCTGCAAATAAGTAATTGGCAAAGTTATGTAATTACTTTTTCAGTGAATAATACGTAAAGAAAAATGGATTACATTTTTTAAGTAACTTGCCCAACACTGTGAAGCACATGATGAGTTGTATTGACGTCAAATGAACAGTGTTTGGCCATAAAAAGGAACTCGTTGCTTGCCTTGTCTGTGTGTTTAGAATTATCAATCTGCTGCATGGTCTTAAAACTGGGGGAGCTAAAAACACAACATCAGCTTGCTCCGCTGCCCCCACGTGGCTTTATAATGTTGTGGTAAACGTGTTAGGAAACAGTTTCCTGTTTAGAACCAGAATCAGAAAAACTTAATTGTCTGTCGCAAAGCGATGGAAATTTGTCTTTGATGTGGCTCAAACAGATATACATAGAATAAAAATGTACATGTAGCAAAAATATACACATAGCGTTAAAAGAAATGATGTGTTTACACATGCAAATATGTGCAAGTGTTAGAGTACAAATTCCTTCATAACTTGTTTGTCTTGTTAATAGCAGCTGGTATGGATTATTTTTTAGGATATGTTTGTCCTGGCCTGAGGGTTCTTATAACGGCGGCCTGATGGAAGGAGTTGGAATCAATTATGGGGGGTGTGTGAAGGGTCCTGTGTGATGAGGGTTGCTTTACGTTTAACTGCCAGGGTTTAGAGATCTGATAGTGAGGACCGGGTGTTGCCTGTTTTTAACAAAAAGAAAGTTGTACCAAAATGTGATGCTAAAAGTGAGGACTGACTCAATGAGTGACTTGTAGACAGCTGTTGTCCTTCCTAACTTTAAAAACTCTTGAATTTCCTCAGCAGAGGCTCTGCTGGGCCTTCTTGTACACAGAGTCATTGTGTCCAGAAAAGTATATGGTTCTGTGTATTTCAGTGCCCAGATATCTGAAGGCCCCCACCTGCTCCACCATCTTCCCTTATAATTCAAGGGATTCAAACAGTGGGTGGGCAGCATCTCCAGATGTTAGTCTCCTCCCACAACACAGCTCTTTGGTCTCCAAAGAGCTCTCATCAATGAGGGTGATCAGAGAGTCCACATGCTGGCAATGAGCGGACAATAAATTCATATCAGTTAGTTGGGCCACCAGGACCATGTCATCCACGTATTTAAAAAATGTCAGTTTGTCAGTGTTGCAGTTTGTCTGCAACCGAGGTGTAGAGCTGGTCACACGCCACACGCTCCATGCATTTATGGAGCACACATGTTAACTCTACTGGCCTGTAGTCATTTAGGACCTTACCCATTGAGTTTTTTGGTGCAGGTATAATGGTGGATTCCATGCGTGGGGAACAAAACTCCAGGAACTGCTGAAAGAGTTGGGTCATGATGTCTCCCAGTTGAGCGGCACATTCCCTAAGCGCTCTGCCTTTGAGTTTGTCTGGGCCAGGGGTTTTGCAGGGGTTTACTGATGCAAAAGATGGAAACCACTTTTCTCTTCTCCACTGTGACTAGTGTGTGTTGGGGGACTGGGACTGTTGGGGTTCCAATCTTCTTGCAGTTGTGAGGTATTGAACCTGCTGTAGATTATGTTTAGCCACTCTGTAAAATAAGTGAAATCAGGGCATTTGATTGGGGCTGGTGTCTTATCTCTGCGCATCATGGTGTTGATCCCTTGCCTCCCTTGCATTTCCAGTGGTGAACTTTTGCTCCACTTTTATTATAGTGGATTTTGGCCAGCTTTGCCTTCTGTCTGAGCCCTTTCTCCAACTCACCTGCCTTGTTGGTTGTGTTTCTGGTCTGCTGTTTGGTGCTGGGCAAGCAGTGTACGGTGGATTTGTCAGCTGGAAACAAGGTTGATGAGAGAGTTGAAAATATTGATTAGTGCAGCTTTAAAAATCTGCCTCGTAAACCCCCCAAATTGACTTAATTCTCCAGGAACCATCTTTCATCAAAGCCATTGCATGCCTATTAGACACTGTGACAACATTATTACTACTGTATGATGTGTGTGTGAGCAATTTCACCTTCGTTATTTATGGAAAGGAGACAGAAACATCAAGTGCCAGAAGCAGAAAAATCCAGGCCAGTCATGTATTGGTGCTTTTGAAATAACATCCTGGAGGTTGTATTTTTAGTTAAAGTCTTTGAGTCAGGGACATGAGGCGGGCAGCCCAGGAGGGCCCTTACTGTCCAGATGGTGACAGCACTCTGATGGTTTTGCCTTTGAGGCGCCAAGATGGAAACATTTGGAATAGGAGTGAGTCACACGTACCGGTCACAGGATGGACAGTCACTCATGACTCCAGAAAACACACACACACACACGTATACAATTTGTGTGTGCACATGTACACACACTCGCTCAAGCACACAGAGGATAATGTATTTGTGTCACACATTTGTTAGTTCCTTACATACACCAGTGAGTTGTGGCCACAAACATCCAGTACACAAGGATGTACAAAGTGCAGCTTTGTGAATACATGCTGCAAACACAAACATTTGCCTCTTGTATGTTTTTGTCATCTCTTTTTGTGGGCTCAGTCATAATTTTCATGGTGAAAGGAAAAACTAGGGACTGTAACTGAGCAAGTGATTGATTCCTTGCCAGATACAGGGCTGTTTCTCATTTATTGACAAACTATAATCTGCTTTTAGACAATTTGACAGTATTTTAGTTTCATTTTAATTTTCCGTATTATATCTGAGTAGGATGAATACAGTACAGTATATACATTTGCTGCCTGCTTTAAAGGTTTACACTCCATCTGGCAAAGTGTAAAGTGACTTCTCTGTGTATCCAATTGGAGGCAGGAGGTCTGACACTCTTTCTCGCTCCAAATGGTGACATGTTTCCATGTGTGACAAAGGGCAACAGGCTTTAGCAGGAAAAAAATGAGACACCTGTTGCTCTGGTCTGATTACCACGCTTTGCCAACCAGACAAATATTGATTTTCAGATTTTTCCCTCCTAGTGAGTAAGTAAACTTCATTTATATTGTACAGATATTATAAAGCATTTTGCAGAAATAGACAAAAGAAAAGGAAAAATGGAGAATAACAGAGAGAGACAAGACGATATACAGAAAATATACACTAAGTGTAACTCTGGGAAAATGCCTGTGTGTTTTATGAAATGTGCATTCTCTGGCCTCTCCGAGACTTTGAGGCTGTTGCAAAGTCATAGAGGAATGATGGTAAAAGCACCTTCATCTTTACTTTTTTTAAGCCTTGAACTTGAACTAAGCTAAAATCTCAAGTTCTGGACCAATCGA